>CAUYLG010051801.1:0-172623 GCA_963573385.1 Cacajao melanocephalus | reverse complement strand
TATCAGGATGATGTTGGTCTCATAGAAAAAGTTAGGGAGGATTCCCTCTTTTTATATTGTTTGGAATAATTTCAACAGGAATAGTACCAGCTCCTCTTTGTATATCTGGTAGAATTCAGCTGTGAACCCATCTGGACCTGGACTTCTTTTGGTTGGTAGGCTATTAATTGCTTCCTTGACTTCAGACATTGTTATTGGTCTATTCAGGGTTTCAACTTCTTCTTGGCTTAGTCTTGGGAGTGTGCAAGTGTCCAGGAATTTATCAATTTCTTCCAGATTTACTGGTTTATGTGCATAGAGTTGTTTGTAGTAATCTCTGATGGTAGTTTGTATTTCCAAGGAATCGGTAGTGATCTCAACTTCATCATTTTTTATTGCATCTATTCGTTTCTTCTCTCTTTTCTCTTTTATTAGTCTAGCTAGCGGTCTACTTTGTTGATCTTTTCAAAAAACCAGCTCCTGGATTTATTGATTTTTTTAAAGTGTTCTTTGTGTTTCTATCTCCTTCAGTTCTGCTCTGATCTTAGTTATTTCTTGTCTTCTGCTTGCTTTTTAGTTTTTTTGATCTTGCTCCTCTAGCCCTTTCAATTTTGATGATAGGGTGTCGAATTTAGATCTTTTCTTGTTTCTCGTGTGAGCATTTATTGCTATAAATTTCCCTCTAAACACTGCTTTAAATGTGTCTCATAGGATCTGGTACATTGTGTCTTCATTCTCATTGGTTTCAAAGAACATCTTTATTTCTGCCTTCATTTCATTGTTTATCCATTCATCATTCAGGAGCAAGTTGTTTAGCTTCCATGTGATTGTGTGGTTTTGAGTGCTTTTCTTAATCCTGAGTTCTAATTTGATTGCACTGTGGTCTGAGAGACTGTTTGTTATGATTTTTGTTCTTTTGCATTTGCTGAGGAGTGATTTACTTCCAATTATGTGGTCAATTTTGGAGTAAGTGCAATGTAGTGCTGAGAAGAATGTATATTCTGTGGATTTGGGGTGGGGTGTCCTGTAAATGTCTATTAGGTCCACTTGGTCCAAATCTGCATTCAAGTCCTGGATATCCTTGTTGACTTTCTGTCTCGTTGATCCATCCATTATTGTCAGTGGAGTGTTAAAGTCTCCCACTATTATTGTGCGGGAGTCTAAGTGTCTTTGTAGGTCTTTAAGAACTTGCTTTATGTATCTGGGTGCTCCTGCACTGGGTGCATATTTAGGATAATTAGCTCTTCTTGTTGCATTGATCCTTTTACCATTATATAATGCCCTTCTTTGTCTTTTTTGATCTTTGTTGGTTTAAAGTCTGTTTTTTAAGTGTCTTGGATTGCTACCCCTGCTTTTTTTTTTTTTTGCCCTCCATTTGCTTGGTAAATCTTCTTCCACCCCTTTATTTTGAGTCTATGTGAGTCTCTGCATGTCAGATGGGTCTCCTGAATATAGCACACCAATGGGTCTAGATTTTTTTATCCAGTTTGCCAGTCTGTGTCTTTTGGTTGGGGTGTTTAGGCCATTTATATTCAACGTCAATACTGTTATGTTTGAATTCGATCCTGCCATTTTGTTACTGGCTGGTTGTTTTGCCCGTTAATTGACATGGCTCCTTCATTGCATCATTATTCTTTACCATTTGGTATGTTTTTGCAGTGGCTGGTACTCGTTGTTCCTTTCCCTGTTTAGTACTTCCTTCAGTAGCTCCTGTAAGGCAGGTCTTGTAGTGACAAAATCTCTCAGCAATTACTTGTCCATAAAGGATTTTATTTCTCCTTCACTTATGAAGCTTAGTTTGGCCAGATATGAAATTCTGGGTTGAAAGTTCTTTTCTTTAAGAATGTTGAATGTTGGCCCCCACTCCCTTCTAGCTTGCAGGGTTTCTGCCAAGAGATCCACTGTGAGTCTGATGATCTTTCCTTTATGAGTGACTTGACCTTTCTCTCTGGCTGCCCTTAGGATTTTTTCTTTCATTTCAACCCTGGTGAATCCGACAATTATGTGTCTTGGGGTTGCTCTCCTTGAGGAATATCTTTGTGGTGTTCTCTGTATTTCCTATATGTGAATGTCGGCCTGCCTTGTTAGGTTGGGAAAGTTCTCTTGGATAATATCTTGAAGAGTGTTTTCCAACTTGTATTCATTCTCCCCATCATATTCAGGTATGCTGATCAAGATTAGGTTTTTTCACGTAATATCATAGTTCTTGGAGGCTTTCTTCATTTCTTTTCACTCTTTTTTCTCTAATCTTGCCTTCCCATTTTATTTCATTAATTTGATCTTCTATCTCTGATATCCTTTCTTCTGCTTGATCAATTCAGCTGTTGAAACTTGTGTATGGCTCACGAAGTTCTCGTGCTGTGTTTTTCAGCTCCATCAAGTGTTTATGTTCTTCTCTAAGGTGGTTATTCTAGTTAGCATTTCATCTAACCTTTTTTCAAGGTTCTTATTTTCTTTGCATTGGATTAGAACATGGTCTTTTAACTCAGAGAAATTTGTTATTACCCATCTTCTGAAGCCTGCTTCTGTCAGTTCATCAGATTCATTCTGTCTTTTATGTTCCCTTGATGGCGAAGAGTTGTGATCCCTGGGAGGAGAAGAGGTGTTATGTTCTTTGGTAGTTTCATCCTTTTTGCGCTGGTTTTTTCCCCATCTTCGTGGATTTATCTCCCTTTAATCTTTGAAATTGGTTTCAGGAGGAGTCTCCCAGTGGATGTTTTTTCCTATTGAGGTTGGAGCTGTATCTTTTTTGGCCTGTAGAGGGCGTTGCTGGGCTCTCGGGTTCAGTCAGGTTATTGGTGGGTGGTCCGTCCGTGGAGTTTGTTTGCAGGTGAGATTGGCCTCGCCTTCCCTATGGCGTCTCTCCCAGAGCTCGATCTTCCTGGTTGGGGTCAAGCTGGTGTATTTGCTACCAATTTCTCTAGTGAGGGCTTCAGTTTGAGTTTTGTGGAGGTGGGGCCTGTCAGGCCTTGTGGTCTGTTTCCCTACTTTCAACTCTGCCTCCCTCTGCGGGAGGTCAGTGCCGGAGCTGGCATTAGTCCAAACTCTCGCCCCGGTCTGTGGGACAGCTTGCTGAGCCCGGCCGTAGCCGCTGCTCAGATTTGCATCGACTGTCCACGGCACCCCACAGTCTGGCAGGGCTCTCGTGGACCGAGGGTTGCAGAAGGGATGAGGTAAGCACAGGATATAAAACGGAGCACCGAGGGGGTTAAGTCCCCCGAGCCTCTCAGCTCGCTGCGCGTTTCAGGTGGGGACGTGCCCTCCCCTGTATTGATTTCCCCTCCTGGGCAGCTCTGCCCTGCGGCTCCTTCCCTGGGCCTAATTCCAGTGCTCTATCAGTCCCACAGAAAAGAACCCGGCACATCCATTGGAATTGTGAAGTCCTCTGGCCCTCTGAGTTTCATTCGCTGGGAGCTGCTTTCCGGTGCTGGCTTCTCTCGGCCATCTTGGTGTCCCCCCTTCTGTGAGTTTTGACAAAAGCTTGCACACATTTAATTCACAACCCTTTGAGGCTATACTCTTCTATTACTTTAAAAAGTACCTTCATTTTCCTTTGCAGTCACTCATTCTACCACCACTTCCAGGGGGGTAACTACTGTTTATTTCTATAACCATAGTTTAGTTTTTTCTATTCTACATTTTTTGGAGTGATATAGTACATACTTGTCTCTGGCTTCTTTGAATATACTACTTGTTTTTTTATTTATCCCTGTGGTTTGGTGCACTGACAGTTTGTCCTTTTTTTTTTTTCATTGCTGGGTTTGAATATATTAAGTATACCACACATTTTTTGTTTGCTTTAAAATCTATCCACTTGTTTATGGATATTTTTGTTGTTTCTGGTTTTAGGCTACTATGAATAAAATTTCTGTGAACATATATCTTGTATAAGTTTCACTGTATAAGAAATCATTACATGCCCAAGTCGTGTAGATAGTTCCTTATGTTTTATTTTGTTTTTCCAAGAAACTTTATAGTTAACTTTTATGTTTAAATCTGGTATTCATATAAATTTAATTATTGTGTGTGGTTAGAATTCAGCGTAGTTCATTTTTTTTATAATATTGCATGTTTCAGTAATATTTGAAGTATTTTTCTTCATTTAACTACTTCAAACATTTTCAAAATTTGTCTTTGGTTTTTAGAAATATGACATCTATCTAGGGTCTATTTTTTTAATGTGTATTCTGCTTGGGATTCATTGAGCTTCCTCTAGGGATCAATTTTTTTAAAGATTAAATTTGGAAAGTTTTAAGTCACCATATCTTCAAATATTTATTTCTCTGCCAATCTCTTTCTCTTCCTTTTGAGACTCTAATTGTGCATATGTTAAACCACAGAGTGACCCAGGGGTGACTTAGGTTCTGTTAATTTTTAAAAACATTTTTCCCTCTCTGTGTACCAATTTTATAATTTTTATTTCTGTGTATTGAAGCTTACTGATTGTTTCTCCTGTAATAACCCATTTTCTGTTAAGCCCATTAGATAATTTTATAGTTCAGATATTATACTTTTTAATTCCAGATTTTCCATTTGGTTCATTTTTACGGATTCCATTCATTTGATGAAAATTTCTATTCGTTCACTCATTATAATATCTGTCCTTTCCATAATCATTGAACATATTTATAACAGCTGCTTTAAAGTCCTTCTCTATTAATTCAAATATATGTGATTTCTCTGGGCTTGTTTTCAATGGCAATTTGTTTCTCTTGGTTATGAAGGAAACCAAAGGACTTTATTATCATGGAACCATGATATAAATATTTCCGTGATTTGACTTGACACAGCTATAAGCAATTTTGATATGCCTTGGCATCAATTTATTCCAATTTGGTGTTTAATGTCCCAGTAATAAAATTTCTAGCCTAAGTTGGTGTAGAATAGAAACCTCAGCTATTATGCATGGGAATAGAAAAATACAATTACACATGATCATGAAAAGCAATGATGCCTGAATATTTGGATTTCAACTCTGTTTTGTCTTACTTAAACTGAGAATGCTGAGGTTAAAAAAGTACTGCTGCATTGAGTAAAGGCTACTTTGACAATTTGTTGAATCTGTATGTTTACAAGTGAAGAAAGGGAGGAAGAAACAGGAATACCTCAAAAGAGTTGATGCCTAGGATAGACACATAAACAAAGAAGATGAGATGCTTTTCTATTTCTCTTCCAACTTACCTTTTTACATTAGAAGGCTGTGCTGTAGCAAACAACTCACATTTCCTATATAAAGCCTGTTAGAAACTTTTTCAGACTATTTAATCACCACAAAGAGAGCCAACTGATTTTATATAACATCTTTTTCAGTATTTAGTAGATACTCAATATATGCTTGGCACTTTAATGATATTATAATAGGTGGGCACAGCCATGGTTCTTACCTTCGTGGAGTTTAGAGACTGGTTAGTATATTATTTCATGCTATTAATTTTACAATTGTGTAGGTGCCAACAAGTCCTCCAATTAAGCACCTTTGCTCTCTGATTTCTAGGCCAAAGATCCTCTCATATATATCTGTTTCTTACATCTATTGTTTATTCTATAATCTCTCAATCATATACTTTCTGTAAGAAATGAGAATGGAGATAGAGTTATATAGAGATCATAGAATCTTGGATGTAGCTTTACAGTTGTGTTTATTCTTCTGTTTTAAAGGGATTGGGGGAGGCAGGCCTTATAAGTATATGGTATTTCACACATATAACACTCTGGGATTCCATTTCAAGTTTTAATAATAGTATAAGCACTACATTGAAAGACAGCCAGTAACATTCATCTCTTTAAATAAGTATGCTGCAGGGCTGAAATAACTTTGGCTTTATTGCTTTTAAACTTCATGAAGCTTGGGTTAAGCTCTTGGCTATGTTACATCTGAGAAATACAGACCTCATTTCACCTGTTCCACACTACAGCTGCAGTTTTATTTGGAAAATTGATGAGGGCATTAAGTTCTGAACTCATGTTGATTCTAATGTAAATAAATGGTGTCATTACTTCATAGGTGAGAGTGCCACTAATGCAGACCTTAAAATTAAGGGTTATCTTGTTGATTGGGGGAAAATTAAGGCAATCAACTTTCAAGGCTTTAATAAATGAGATTGAGCTCTTAAAAATCATTTTCAAACCAGCTTTAAAAGTAGATAACTAGGAAATCAATAGCAATAATGCATACCCATGGAAACAGAATGGGCTATATTTATTTTTAAGGATAGTTTCTTCTGTTATTTACTTTGAATTTATTAATAAGGAGTTAAAAGTAATCATATAAAATATTCAGCATATTTTCATGGGAAAATATATATGGTATTTTTGGTGGCAGTTAATACACGTAGAGCCATGAAAGCTGAATTTTCCAAAAGAAAAAAATGATGGTACAAGTTCAATGCACCTAATGTAAATTCATGAAATCAAAGGATATGAAGGATTTTCTAGGAAGTTAAGAGGTGCAGAGGGCTCAATCCTATTCCTGCTTGTGATACTTGTTAATGTGTGTGTGTATGTGTGAATTCATGTGTAGGATTTATTAAATTATAAAATATAGTATACGACCTTAGAAACTAAGCTCTATCCAATATTGGAATATAGATTACTTTAAATATTTGGGCACAATCACCACCATCACTATCATTATCATCATCCCAGCTCACATTTATGTAGTCTGAGTCTGTGTCAGAGAGATTCTGTGCTAAGTCGTATTTAGGATGAAGTAGGCTCTCAACATATGTCTGTGGATGAATCTTCGTACCACTACAAGTGTTCAGTAGGCTGATGTGAACAAAATCAGTACTCAGGATATGCTTTGAACTGTTAACACCAGAAGGCAAGTAGAACTTGTATACACATCAGGGAAAGTGTATTGTTCAATTTCACGAGTAGAGAGTGGTGTATGTGGGAATAATTTATAAAGTTATGTCATAAGTCCCTATGTGCCTGGGGAACACAAACCTGCCTACTCCAAACAACAACTGTGGTGGTTTTTATTGTTGTTGTTTGCTTCTACATTTGAAGCAGACTTGTGTGGTACTTCAGAAACAATATGAGAGATTGAGCAGTGCATAAATTTGAGTTTGGAGTTGATTCAAGTAGAACTTTCAACAGTAATCTGATGCATATTTAATGGGATACATAATTATTAGTGAGCTATGTCATAAACATGGAGGAAAAAATGTGAGAAGAGTATGTGCTAGACAGTCCTTATTATCTGACTTCCCATCCCCAGTTCCTGAGGCCCTGGACTGAGCAGGCAGAAAGAGTCTGAGCCAGAAAAGTCCCCATTGTAAGTATTATCATAGTCATTGTAATGATAAAAATGATTTCCATTTGTTTCAATTTACTACATGCCAGACTCTATATTATATTTATATTTAACATGCATATCTCATTTTATTTTAATAACAACACAGTGAGATAAATAGGTACAATTTTCATATAAAAATTGTGGCTGAAAACTTGGAAGTGAGAATGATATGATATAATGAAAAAAAATTGAAATCAAATAGCATTTCAACTCATGATTTACCATCTACTATGTGATCATGGGAAAATTACTTAACCTCTCTGCCTTTCAGGTTCTTAAACTGTAACATAGGGATTACTTTTGCTCTCCTATTCTGATGATGCATTCAGATATGTATGTTAAACTCCAAACGTAGTACCTAGGACATAGGAGGGCATTTGCAAATGTTGGTGGTCCTGTCCTCCCACCATTCTTTATTAACTCTGCAGAGTTAATATTGACCTGGGAAGTTTTCATCCTGGCTCCAATAAGGAAAGGAAAAATGACTAATGATTTTCTACATCCAGTAAAGGATGTGGGGGACTGGGGCATTAAACTTGGGTACTTGTCTACATCCTCCTTTTTTCCTGGCAGAGCTCCAGTAAGTACAAGTACTTATGATGGCTTTGTGTAAAAACAGCCCCTATAGGCAGACATGGCCCCATGGAAGGCAAGTTGGTGGGCAAATGCCCTCTGAGGTTAAAAAGTGTTGTGGATCCTCAAGATCATTCACCAGATTTGATGATTTGCTAGAAAGACTCACAGGACTCATCCTATAGTCACTTGTATAGCTACGATTTGTTACAGCAAAAATATACAAAGCAGAATTAACAAAGGGAAAAGAGCAAGGGGAAAAGTCTGGAGGAAACTGGGTGCAAGCTTCCTAGAGTCATCCTCTAGTGGAATCACAAATGATGTGCTTAATTCCTTCAGCAAGGAGTTGTGACAACACATAAATGCCTTCCAGGGAGGCTCATCAGAGTCTCAGTGCCTAGAGTTTGTATAAGGGGCTGGTCACTTAGGAATCCTCTCTATGTACCAGATTCCAGACATCCTGAAGGAAAGCAGGTGTTCAGCATAGGCCATATGTTTTGCATAAACAGGCAAGGCGTGAGGAGCCATTTTTATCAGGGAATGGTGGGAACTCTCTCTAAATCCCACTTTCCAGACCCTAGCCAAGGACCAACCTTGCAAGCAGACCTTTATATGGATAGCAGTCTCAGGCCTTCTCAGTTTATATTAACTCATATTAACACAGTCTCAGGGTGGGTTACCTCTTACCTGCACAGAAAGACACAGTTGTGTGCCAGGACACACAAGAATAGCACAACAGGAAACAGATGGAGTTTTGCTCTTACCCAACTCTGTGTCCAGATACCTTTAGGCAATGAACAATCTACCAAACCTTGGATGGCTTCCCTGCCTGCTAGAGAAGCCTCACATGGAAGAGCACAGTGTGTATGACCTCATTCTGCCTTCACTCTCTGGTCCTTTAAATGTTGACTGATCAGCCTCTTTTCACTAACCCAATTTGCCTTCTCTGGAGCTGCTTTTTGCAAATACAGCAAGTTTGATGAATGCTTAGCAAGAAGTTTGGATGACTTCTGTACTGGTTTCTGTCTATTTGGGGCTGATTGGAAAACTTAAGACACTGAATTTATCTTACACTTGAAATTCTGTAACCACTGTTATTTATGTCTCTGTGTCTGTCTCTTTCTTTAATCTTTGTTTTGTTTTTCTTCAGTAAGCAGTTCTGTGAGGTAGTTAGGACTATGATTGGGTGGTTGAGGCTCAATGTGGTTAAGAAATCATATCAGAAGAATTTGTTGGAAAGACTTGGACCAGAATACAGATTTGCTGTTTCTTGAATGAGCATCCTTCCTGTTGAATCAAATTAATATTATAAAAGTAATTTCATGGAAAGAATAATCATAAATCGGCAATTTCAGTCCAAACATGGAAAGGTCTTGCTTTTCTGACTCTCTGTAGTAGTAGCAAACCCAGTGGAGTTCTGATGAAGGTTGTTATTGCTATGGATTGATGTCAGAGACCAGAGTCACATTGGTCAACTATTCTAGAGTGACTGGAAACTTAGGCATTTAAGGACAAGGGCAAATCAGTAAAAATATAGTTAGCCCTTGAACAATGCATGTTTGAACTGCATGGGTCAACTTATACATGGAGTTTCTTCTGTATCTACCATCCCTGAGACAGCAAGACCAACCCCTCCTCTTCCTCCTCTTCCTTAGCCTACCTGACATGAAGATGACAAGAATGAAGACCTTCATGTTGATCCACTTCCACTTAACAAATAGTAAATATGTTTTTCTTCCTTATGATTTTCTTAATAACACATTTCTTTTCTCTAGCTTATTGTAAGAATATAGTATATAATACATATAACGTACAAGTATATGTGAATAGACTGTTTATGTTATTGGTAAGCTTTCCAGTCAATGATAGGCTACTAGTAGTTAAGTTTCTGGGCAGTCAAAAGTTAGATTTTGACTGCACAGGGGTTTGGTGGCCCTAACCCCCATATTGTCCAAGGGACAACTATAATCAAGACCTGACAAGTCCTATCTAGTCATCAAATCAAAAGTTCATGAATGAGGAGAGATGTAGGAGAAGAACTTAAGGATAACAGAATGAATATATGAAGGAATAAAGTGTCAAGTAAGGAGCAGACTTCAAAGTAGGGATGGAGATCCAATGATTTTGTCAAAAACTGGGCTTGGATGTTCACTTTACATCTCTAAGTCTACTCTATGTTAGCTCATGTTTTCTCCCTCTTATTTGGATATAAGATGTCCAGTAAGTGGGTAACCTGCCTGTTTGGAAGCCACTGTCTGTTATGAACAAGGCTTAACTTATTCAGGTTTCATTCATTATCTCCCAAATGTTGAAATAATGATTTGGGCAGGAGAGTTAGTTTTATAAAGACATCCCACCGTAAAAGATATTTAGTATTCAATAAAGCTTGAGGTCCTTTACCTTAATATTGTGTCTTAATATATTGACTCAGGTCTCACTGGAAATCTGAAACACGGGTTCCATGATCTATACACTTAATAAGCCTTTAAATAATGAAACAGGATATACTTGAAGGGCCAGCTGTCTTTGTTTCTATTTTATGCCTGCATTTTATGGGCTTGATGACTAGGACTCAGACTGGTCCTTGGCAACATTGCAGAGTTAGCAAAGATCTTTCCAGCCCTTTCCTGATTTCTTGGTACATGGAAATTCTTTTTCTGACTGCCTGATACTCTCATGCTGCTTGGATTTCAGTGTCTGCCTCATCCCTTAAAGGACTTGCTTGCCCTCGAGTTGTCCTATGTACCAGATCTGGGTTTATCAATATTCTGGGAGTAATTTTTTAAGTTTTTCATTTATTCCTTCTTTTAGAGAAGACTCTTATTCACGGTCTCATATATTCGGACCAATCTAGGGTATAATGAGTGAGAGTGGCAGTCTGGAAGGGGAGAAGACAAATGCAATACCATCTGGTGCCCAGAAGAACTTCTGCACACTTAATCAGACCCCAAAGCCTTACATCATTAGCAAAGTGGGAAGCTTAGTATCTTACCTTCACATAATTTTTAGGAGCCATCTCATATCTTATAATTCTGTCACATTTCAGGAAGAGCTCTTGATATTTATTTAAACCTAGGACACTCTTACTTAAGTCCTGTAGTTGGGAAGGACAAAGTGTTACTGGGTATTTGAGACTTAGTGTGGTTAAGTATATTGTTGAAAAGAAGGGACCATAGTCTACAAATTGCTAGAATAATCATGACTTCTCTATTTCCCTGCCTCGGGTATTCATGGAGCAAGTGCTAAAATACAAAGCATCATAAAAGCTCTGGAGTAGCACTGACAGATGAAGGAGACATCGCCATGGTGAAGGTTATCCTGGGTCGTGAGATACCTTTAATTTGATATCCTCTCCCTAAAAGATTAATTCTTACAAAGTTTGTCTTTCTCCAAAGTACAAAGACCCTAATATGGCTCAAACAAATAACAGAGTTCTCACTGGCTGTTATAGAAAAGATAAAATGTCACTTGAGAATGAGAGGTCCAGAGGGAACACAGTTATCCATGCTGGAAGCAGAAGATAGCAAGAAAGACAGACAAAATGTGATCTAAAGAAGGCCCTACTGCTCTTGTTTTTGTGGATAGATACAGCTGAGGGAAGATACAATTTGTAACTGAAAGGATAAGGCAAATTTATGTGTGTGTGTGTGTGCGCCTATATGACAAGACCTTGACCCTTGAATGATGGGATAGACTTAAGTATGAAGTATGACTGCCTCCATGAAACTTTTCATTCATGAACCTTGAATCTTGCACATAATGAGGACAAGAAACTAGTAGATTCATGCAAGTGGCCCCTTGCATATTTCTTAATGTTGCCCGTTTTCTTGTTCACTGGATATGTGAGCCTCTGGCTTCATCATCTTATTCTAGTATTCAACAAATTCCTTCAGAGCATTTAATGAGTCCAGCTCTGGAACATGCAGCGACAAGGCACTTTGTTAAGTGAGGTAGGCATTCTTTCAGTCTGTTCTTATAGTCATCAAACTTGAGAGGGAAATAACTTTTCTTCTTTGCCTTGTGTTCTCTTTGTCTTACTGAGAAGATGTTGTAATGTTATGCTTTTGTTTGATTTTGTTCCTTCATAGAGGCTTTCAGACTACCCCATGTGGTTTAGACACAAAGTCAGTCTGAGTGCCACCACACCAACCCCAAACTATTGTGTCTGGTATGGTCTTTTCTCTCAAAGAAGAATCTAGTCTATCCAGTGCAGGGGTTGGAGTATAACAGAAGGTTCTTACTCCTTGATGGATTGTGACCCCCCAAGCTAGTGAGCTGTTCATGACCCTCAAGGTTTCCATCAACTTGCCATCTCATGAGGCTCTCAGCCATCAATGCAAATAGCATTATCTCTCTAAAACCGTGGCCGTTACTCTGAAACTCTCCAAACGTAAGTATTTACTGGTCCTGACTAAGAGACTTGGCTTATAGGGGATCTGAGTGAGATGTCGGCCCTTATCCTTAATGAGTTATGATCTTCTGAGCAGACAAATGCACAGGAAATCATAAGAGGCTAACAGAAGACAACCCAGTAGTTTGAATGATCAGTGCCATTTCAACCTCTGCTCAAAGCTGTCATACTTATCACTAACCCACCGAGTACATATTTGTTCACCAAATTCAGAAGTGAACAAATAATTATAAATAATGGTGAGTCCAGAAAAGATTAGTGTTAAAGGAGAGGGGTTTGAGGAGACAGTGGTAATAGCAAATAATTTGCAGCTCAAGAAAGATAATCATGACAACTTAGCATTGATTGAATTCCATTTATATCACATTTATATGAATTATTTCATTTGATCTTCACAACCCTGATATAAATAGTTATTTATCTTAACACAAGAATGTACAGTTTGGAATCAATCTACCAAAAAGACATATGCACTCATATGTTCATCACAGCACCATTCATAATGGCAAACACATGGAGTCAATGGTGCACTGGGTAAAGAAAACGTGGTACATATATACCATGGATTACTACACAGCCACAAAAAAACAGCAAAATCATGTCCTTTGGTGTGACATGAATCCAGTTGGAGGGCATTATCCTCAGCAAATTAACACAGGAACAGGAGACCGAATGCTGCATGTTCTGACATGTAAGTGGGAGCTAAATATTGGGTAGTCAGGGCATAAAGGTGGCAACAATAGAAACTGGGGATGATCAGAAAGGGGAGAGAGGAAGGAGGGCAAGAGTTGAAAAACTAACTATTGGGTACTATGCTCAGTACCTGAGTGATGGGATCCTTTGTACTTTAAATTACAGTATCATACAGTATACTCAGGTAGCAAACCTGTGCATATACCCTAAGAATCTAAAATAAAAGTTTAATAAATAAAAGGAAAAATGAATGTAGAGCTTGGGTGGGGGGAGTTTATAAACCATCACTTTTATCAAGAATACAACTCCAGGAAGTGAGAGTGAATGTTCAAGAAAACGAAGCAGAGGAGGAAGAGCCACAATGAGGGTGTGATTTGGAGTGGCGGAGACCTAGCATTACTAATTGCTTGATCAATAGAAGTATATTTCTCCTCGGGAATCTGTATAATCTCTATCTTATAACCTTCTCCTAGGGGTGGATAAAGAGATAAATATCCATGACTTGTGTCTTCCTAGGCCAAAAATTATTCCCTGGGCCTTAACTTCTTCCCTGACAGTCATTTCGTTTGCACATTCCTGGGAACCACAATAGTCTATAGGGAGGCCTGGATGGGAGGTAAGAAGCAGGGTGTGAGGTGCTCTCAGTCGTGCCTGTGTGAAGTTGGTCTGACTCCACACAGAGATGGGACAAAAGACAGGTGAAGCCGGGAGGATTTGAAATGATGCAAAAGTGATATCTATTCCATTACTGTTTTTTTGTTGTGGTGGTTTTACAGGTGAATAAAACTCAGGCATAGAAAGCCAGGCAAGTTGTCTAAAGTTAAAATCTGATATTTGATAGGTAGGAAAATTTAAACACAGAGATTCCAAACTATTGTATCAAAACTCCCAACTACTAATTACTAATAGAAATATTCCTCTTGAAAACTTTCAGAAAATGATCTGGGAAGTGACATAGAATAAACAGTCAAAGAGCATCAAAAAGAATTGTAAGAAACCTGTGAATGAGAAACACTAACTTACTAGAGGGCAATGGGAACTAACAGGATGTCTTTAACCTGGAAAGCAACCAGCAAGGCCAACCACATCCTTCAATCCCATATCTTTTGATGCCCTCGCCTCTCACACACAATAGAGATCTGAGCTGCATATTGGCACTCTTAAGTGTACTTGGCCATGTTCCAGAACAAAGAGAAGGCAATGTTCATATCTGTTTCACACCTGCTTTGTGCCAGAGATTGCTCAGTATTTCATAGTAACAACACTTTAAGGAAGGTAGTAGCATCTCCATCTTATGGGTGATGAAACTGAGGCTTAAATGGGTGAAAGAAGGTTCTTTGCTTTCCCACATTGTCTTTCTGGTATATATCACAGGCATATGTTTTGATTTGTATTTGCCTTCTAGAATGATACTCAAGAAGGGGGTTATACACCTGGTTGAGTATTATAATAATTTAGGGATCTTATTAAAATTATGGAACCCCAAGCTCCACCTCAAACCTAAGGCATTATTAGACCTTTTTAACCTAGGGGAACAGATACCCTAATGTGACCATATTTCACAGATCTGATGGGAAGCCAGAGTTGACATTCAAAGGAAGGGACAGAAAACAGTGAATATGTTCCTGAGCTGCATGATAGAAATATGCAAGATTCAGAACAAGGGCTGGGAGAAAAGACAGTCCTGCTCGTCTTTGTACAAATCATATAACCTCTGAATAGGTGCTTTAAATTTTGGGTAGTTTACTTTAAGTACCGCAATCAAAAAGAGCTGTGATGGGGAATAGGACTGTGTCCAGGGGACCCAAGACAAAGCTAGGCATAGCCCAAGAGGCTGACAATTTGGGGAAATCTGGTGAGGGCATCTCTCTAATCCACAGTTAACAAACAAACATGCAATATTTTCTCCAGGCTCAGTCTCTGTGGTTTTGGTAGCCGGGAGTCAGCATCCTCTCTGGAACATGTCCTGCTGTGTTCCTGCCCAGTGTTGCCAGCAGCTCAGTCTGCATCTGGGCTTTTCCCCATCCTCCGTTGCCTAATCCACAGCATCCCTATCCCTCCCCTCAGACCACCACCACCACCCTCCTCCCATGCATCCAGACTGTGTTTCAGCAGGACAGCTATTTTCTGCCATTCAGCACTGAGTGATCATCATCAGGTACAGCTTCCTGAACACACAATTGCACTACTTGTATAGCCTCAGGTATAATTATGAAGGCTGTCCCAGTGCTCGCTGCCTACACTGTACTTAATGGGGAGGGATGGTCTCTTGTTCTCTATTAAATATTTTGAAAGAGAACCCGTAGGCATGACAGGGTTCAGACACCAAGCAGAAATGGGAATCGGAGTGCTCCTGCTCTGATAGTCAGGCACAAGTTTTAATTATCTACTCATCCAGGATTTAAAAGTTTTCATTTTACTATAAAAAGCAGAAAAGGATGACAACCTGATTTCATGTGCTCACAGGAAATGAAATTGGTTGAGAACATTGTCTGCTGTCATTTCTCTCTTATTTCTTCCTTTGTAATGTTTATTTTTCCTGTTCTATGAATAATACATTCTGAAAATATAAAAAGTACAGAAATGCATAAAGATGAACAACTTACAACCCCACAGTTCACATAAAACTTCTATTATCATTTTTATATATTTTCATCCAGTTTCTTTCATACACACACACACACAGACAAAAATAATTGATTGTATTAAAGTAGTTTAATATTCGAATTGTTTTTTGTGTGTGTTACATTATGGGAAAATATTTATGCCAATGGATACATTTTAAAAACAACTTTTCTAATAGTTCTGTATTTTATCTGTTTCATTCTGATTTATTTCACTTTATTTTTCTGTTATTGGATATTTAAATTATTTCCAATCCTTTGTTGATAACTCTTAATAAATCAATATATCACCCAAGATATTAATCAAGCTCATTTTATGTGTTGACACTCTTCGTATCAGTATTGTATGAAGAGTGAATGGGCTTTGGGGAATAAAATCATAGGACTAACTACTGTTTCTACCACTAACTCAGGGCATCTAGGCAAGTCATTAAAAATTTACTCATTTGTAAAACCGAGCTCATGCCAACTGCTTTGCTTATTTTTACAATTTCTTTTTCTCTCCATTTCCTAGGACAAACAAACAATGTTAGACAATCTCTTTCTACATATTCTTACTCATTCTGTTTCTCTAAAGTTGCAACTACACATATACTCACACCTTTCCTTTTTTAACACTACCTTATTCTCAGGGTAAAATCCAAATCCCACATCTACTTCTCCCTCCACTGGTGTTCTTCTTCTCTGACCCTTCCTTTTCCAGGCCCTGCCTGGATGGCATCAAGGTACATTCATTGACTCTGGCTCTTCACTTGTGACTTCTTATGTCTTTGGGTCTGCCATTTCTTTTTCCTGGGATCTTCTCTTCACACTCCTGCATCTTTTTCTTCCAGCTCCTTCTCATGACTGAGAAATCATCCCTAGACTCAACTCCTCTTGGAAAGATTCTGAATCCCAAACCATAGACAGGGCTAGGCAACCTTCCTTGCTGATTCTGTGGGCTAAAACCATGTTACTCTCAGTAAAAGAGACATTCTATTTTAAACTTTCTCAATTTAAATGTTTGGTGCTTTTTTCCTCATTTTCTGGCGACATTTCAATGTTTCTTTGTTTTTACTATGTCTCTCTATATTTCTTCAGCTATACATGGTCAGATGACTAGAGTTCACCTTGAGGTGAGCCTATGCTAAACCTCATTATTCTGTGATATCTATTGACAGCGTTTAAATGAGCCTGTGAGGCTTAATACCTAATACTAGAAATGAAACAAATCACCCAAAAACTTGAAGCAAAGTAGTTAGCAATTCATAGGAAAATCCTGAGTTAGATTCCTGGCTCAGTCTTTTACCAGCCATGTGGCATTGGCTGAGCCTCCAAGCTATGTTCTTTATCTGTTTACATGAAAATAATATTTGCTAATTCCTACAGTTATGTAGGTGATTTCTAAATTACATATAATAATCACTTAATAATTTTATTAGAAACTATTCTGAACTACCTGTTATTTTTACAGAAGAATCACGTTAAAACATTGTTAGAACTCTATGAGAATACATGAGATATATGTGGTTATTACTATTTGGCACTCACACCCAAATATCTAATCGCTAAAATCATTAGTAATAATGAAAAAGAAACTGAGGATCATGGCATTTATCCCTAAATCTCTAGCACCTTGCACAATTTTGGTACATCTTTAGATCCCGGAAATAAACACTGAATTGAATTTATGGTAAAATAAATTTTTAGAGGCTTTGATATTCTAGTTTTTTAGCATCCAGTGTATTCTACACACACTTATATTAGCATATTTATGTGACAATGAAACTATTGCAAAAAGAGTTAAGATTATTAGGTTATGGGCATTAAATTAATGGGGAAGATATAAAATATTCAGTAGCTTGGGCTAGACTGCATCTTTTAGCAGGAGAAACTGAGAACCAAAGAGTTTCCATGAACTGCCAGAACACAGAATTTGAGAGGGGCAGAGTTGGGATTAAAACCCAACATTTTCTCACATCAGTTAGAATGGCGATTATTAAAATGTTAAAAAACAATGGATGCTGGTGAGGCTGTGAAGAAATAGGACTGCTTTTACACTGTGGGTGGGAGTGTAAATTAGTTCAATCATTGTGGAAGACAGTGTGGCGATTCCTTAAGGATCTAGAACCAGATATACCATTTGACCCAGCAATGCCATTACTAGGTATATACCCAAAGGATTATAAATCATTCTACTGTAAAGACACATGCACACATATGTTTATTGCAGCACTATTTACAATAACAAAGACTTGGAACCAACCCAAATGCCCATCAATGATAGACTCGATAAAGAAAATGTGGCACATATATACCATGGAATACTATGCAGCCATAAAAAAGATGAGTTAATGTCCTTTGCAGGGACATGGATGGAGCTGGAAGCCATCATTCTCAGCAAACTAAGACAGGAACAGAAAACAAAACACCTCATGTTCTCACTCATAAATGGGAGTTTAACAATGAGAACACATGGACGCAGGGAGGGAAACATCACACACTGGGGCCTGTCAGGGGTTAGGGGTAAGGGGAGGTAGAGCATTAAACAAACACCTAATGCATGTGGGGCTTAAAACCTAACTGATGGGTGGATAGGTGCAGCAAAGTACCATGGCACATAAATAACTATGTAACAAACCTGCACATTCTGCACATGTATCCCAGAACTTAAATTAAAATCAAAACAAGCTTTGCCTCTCTAACACAATTTAGGTTTTCTTCATACTTCACCAGACTGATTTACCTAGTACACATCACTGGATTTTTTTGTAGGTCTTTCAAAATCTCATTTATGCATCTAGGATGAACATAAATTTAAATTTAATTTTATGTTAAGCATTGATCAAACTTGCAAAGTCCCTGTAAGTATTGTGTTGCTCTTTTTATTGCTGTTGCCCTCTCTTCCCACCTCTAATCCCAATTCCTAATGCTTGGTCTGTTTTTTTATTCAAGGAACTTTTTTTTCATAGAAATGAATCTCTTGTGCATTTTTATGTTATATGACAAGCTCCCTTATGAATCTATCCAAAACATCTGAAGAATAAATCCCAGGGCAGGAGGAACTTGTATTCACACATCTAATTAACTTTTAATCGTTTATTGTGACTGCTTTGCAGTTCGATAGTTGCTTGATTTTTATTACCCGCCTAATTAGCGTGGTTTAAGTGGTTTTTATGTCAGATTTTATTATATCAGTTTGCTTACACAATTTCAGGATACTCTGGGAAGTTCCAATAACATTGTGATGCTTATGTGCTATATATATTGTCTGTTTGATTTTTCTCCTCAGAAAAAAGTGCTTTGACCAATTTCTCCCACTAGAGTGTATAAGTAGTCTATGAAATTCCTTAATGATAGCAAAAGCCCTTTCATTAATTGTGCATAAATTATCAATGCAGCAAGTCAATTCTGATTAATCATTTTTCTATCCAATAAGCCACCAGATTGACAGACTCAGAATTCTGAAACAAGGGGGAGCAGTGAAGGAACCCCTCTTGCTCTGGCAAAATAATGCAATTTAAGGCAAACTAACAAATACGCACATCTTTAAAATTCAGGTTCTACAGCTGTAATTTATTAGTGAGTCCATGGATTGTAGCTAATTGAATATCCATCTATCAGGTGATGGTAAGATTTAAAATAATCAATTTGATGCACAAGTCTTATTCCACACCACAGATCTTTTTTCTTCTTTTTGGTTGCTGTTTTCTTTTCCAAGTAAAGAATAAACTTCCCTTCAGTTATATAATTTGTATTTTCATATGTTAGCATTCATTTCTTATTCCACAGACTTTCTAAATTACTGAAAATTGGCATGAATGCAGTTTAATTTTGTACATACAGAGCAGTATGGTTGTCTCTAATATTGGCCACGGGTGTAGTTCCCTTAGCCTCCCTGAGCTCCTGCTTTATTTTCTGTGTTGTCTGTATTCTTTTGGCTTTAAAATAGAGTTAAGCAGTTTGAATTATTTCTAGATCTCTGTCTCTGTCTCTCTCTGTATTGGAGAGATAAAAGATCTAGTGCTCAACAGAGTCCTCAATTTATCACTAATAGTCAAAATGTTCAGTGGCAATTGCCCTATGTATGAAACAGCAGTGCAATTTAAGTACTGGGGCATGCTGTCTTATGTACAGAACAGGAACCAAGAGTAATGGGTTCTATTCCCTACTCTATCTTTGATTTACTGTTTAGCCTTGAGCACACAATGCTTCTTACCCTCTCAATGTTTTATTCTTTTCATCTGGAAAACAAAGATAATTGTAAGGAGGGAAAAGGGAGAACATGACATAAATTAATTTGGATAGAAATTATTTGCAAGATTCAAAGATGATTCTGAAATATAATCCATTCTGCATTTATTGGGCATTTTCTGTGTTCTAACAATGTGCTAGATGCTAAAGAATACAGAGTTTGCCATTACATTGGTGCTCATTATCCGATAAGGTATAGTCATGTAATGGTAATTAAAATGTGAAAAGTTAATATTGATGAGCCCAACTATCTATTTATAGCAGAGAGAACTGAACTAAAATTTGTTTGAAACATCTTCTGTAACTATTGGCTCATCATAAGTCAAAGTGAATTGCATTTATAAGGATAATTTGTCTAATAATCTAAAGAAAGACAGGGAAAGATAGCTGGAAAATCATTGCAGTAGCTTAGATTATTGCTTGCAACTCTTTCTTCCCCATTGTGAAAGAATTACACATGAATTATCTTTGCCCCGTGACTTTGTAGCACCTCCCATTAAAATTGACAGAGTATGCATCCATCTTCCATTGGCTGTGGTTTTCGTGAGATGATTTGCTGTACCCAGTGGAATACATAAGGGCCAATGAGGAGACACTGTGCCAATTCTGAGTTGAGTCTTGAAGAATCATGGGAAGTTTCTGTCAGCCTGATGGGATTTCCTATCATTTGCGATGACAAGATCATGCTTCAAGTAGCTGTTGCTCCTTGGCTTATGATAAGAACAAAGAAATGCTGCACAGACTGAATTCCACCAAGGCCCGGATTCCAGTCTAACCCAGATGATACCAGTCTACACTAGCTGACCCTCAGAAACACTTAGGAGAACAACATAAATGCTGTTGCTGTAAGCTTTAGAGATGTGGGGACTGTTTGCTACACAACATTATTATAGTTAACGAAAGAAGCTGGTTAATGAAACATCTATTTGTAAACTAAAATGAAATTATTGACTAAGGAAGTGGTCATCAATAAATGATAAAACTATTGGGTGAGAAGATGATGGAAAATTGAATCTTTACATGGTGTCAGATTATAACTCCACAAGTTTCTTGCCAGGCACAGAGAACAGATATAACTTTTCAGTGGAGAAATCAAGCTTTCACTACCTTAGCCTAGTGCATCACTAATTATGCAACAACCAGACACCACATGCAGCATATGATCAACTTCTCAGCGTGACCTATGAAGTGTTTCTGCCAAAAGTGAATTAACCTGAATTTAGCAAAGTCCTAGGTCCAACTTTTCCTTTACAGGAAATACAAGGGATAGAGATAGAAATTAAATACCAGTTAACATCAGAAAAATTCACCAAAGACATGTTCTATAAGAGAACTGACTGTTTACTTCAAGTCTATGTTACAAAAAGAAAAAGTGACAAAAGAGCAGAAAAGAAAAATAACAATGCAATGTGTGATTCTAGATTGGATCCCAGTTTGAAAAAAACATCTGAGGAAGACATTTGAAGACAGTTGAGGACATTTAAATATAAGTAGGCTTTAAGAATCATTCAGAAATTATTATGTGGTTAGACTTAATATAGTTTTGTAGTTAGGAGAAAAGTGTCCCAACTTTTAGAAATGTATAAGCAATTATTTCCAGTTTATAACTTATATGTAAGTAATTGACTTGAAATTACATAAAAATAGATACTAAAGTTATGGTAAAGATACTAATGCCAATTAAATTTGGAGAAAAGACATTAAATGTTTATAATTCTATTCTTTCTAAATTGTATATGTTGAAAAATTCAAAATAAAAAACAGCAATGACAGTGCACTTAGGACTCATGCGAAAATCATTTAGGATGTCACTGTGTGCGATCTGGCCCTATGTTTAGTGTTGTTTTTACTGTTCTCCAATTATTTTATCCATTTAAAGGCTGCATCCAGAAGGGGTCAGTAAGCTGCATAAAAATAAGCACCAAGTTTTATCCTTGTTTTCACTTAGCCCAAACACTCAGTGGATATGTGAATAAATTCATGTTAGCTGTTCCATTAAAGATGATAGAAAGGACTTTCTTTTCATTATTTGCTATTATATTATGTGACTATTTATTGCTCTCCTTTGTTCTTATCAGGGGAAGCATATACTTTGGTTGTGTGGCTCTTTATCTTACAGATTAGTTGATTAAATCAGTCCAAGCGGTGCCCACTTGAAGCAATAATGAAGCCAGTCAACCAACTGGTTAGAGCTAGTCAGAGATCACCCACCACCACTGCTCCAGATTTGCTCTACCTGTCAGATAATTCAGAGTGCAAGAAAACAGACTGTGTGTTTAAATATCAAATGGGTCTCTGCAATGTATTTTTGTAGGTCTCCATGATGGGCCAAATATATTTAGAAAGGAGAACATTGTGACATAAATAGGTGTCAAGAAGCTCACAACCCTGGTTTCAGTAATAAAAAGGTGTCCATCATATTAATATCAACAGATTAACTGTACCATTTTTTTGAGTCCTCATCAAATATCTCATGGTTGTCACATAATTGTCAAAATACCAGAATTGATTGACAGATTGCAAATTCCCCAAGGGTAAATGTTTCAAAAGGAAAAACATAGTAATTTCAGTACGGCAATTAAGTATAAATATTCAGCCATTAATGACAAGTACACAGGTCTCTCTCTTTCTCTCAAAATAGGTCAGAAAAGTGAGGTTTTCTTGAAAGAGATGAAAAGTTGTAGTTACCAACATACAGGTGTAATTTTTCAAAATATTGATAATGAAAATGATGCAATCATTTATTATGCACCTGCCACATTTCAGGAAACACACTCTGTTTTAAGCATATTTTTTAAAAGGGTTTTTTTGGGGGGTGGTCAGTGCTTTTGACTAAAAGTCTTGTATGCTAGCAGCATTATTTTAAATAATAATATTTAGGTGGAGATTAAAATATAAACAAAACAAAAGTAACAAATCAGTAAGTTGGTAACGTGAACTGAAGCCTTACATGGAAGATTACATTTTTCAATGTTTTTATGTGTGTGTGTTCTTGGAAGGGCATTAGGTAAATTTAGCACCAGATATAATCAGTATAAAATAATGTAAAATGTTGAATCAAATACCCTGAAAAATCAAGGCAAAAGTAGCACTATATACATGTATGAGAGAAAGAAAGGGAGCAGGGCTGCTTTTCCTTTTAATTTTCTGGATAAAAATTGTAATTTCTACATCACTCTTTTTTATTCTTTTTCTTTTCCTTCCTTTTTTTTTTTTTTTTTTGAGATGGAGTCTCGCACTGTCTCCTGGGCTGTAGTTCAATGGCGTAATCATCTCAGCTCACTGCAACCTCTGCCTCCTGGGTTCGAGCAATTCTCCTGCCTCAGACTCCTGAGTAGCCGGGATTACAGGTGCCCACCACCATGCCCAGCTCATTTTGTGTATTTTTAGTAGAGACGAAGTTTCACTATGTTGGCCAGGCTGGTCTCAAACTCCTGACCTCATGATCCGCCTGCCTTGGCCACCCAAAGTGCTGGGATTACAGGCATAAACCACCGCGCCTGGTCTATATCACTCTTAATGTGCAGAATTAAGGTTGAGAGTCAAGTCTGGACATTATCAGGAATTGCTGGCACTGATTAGAAATAATATTTAACAAGGAAGCAATGGACCACACATGGTGAAGGAAAGACCCTGATGTGAAATGTTGACAGGAATTTGTTGCTTGTCAGCAAAACTGGCTGAATGAGTTAGATATTGTAGTTAGGAATGAGGTGAGAACCTTATGACAATTGGGAACAGGATGGATTATGATGAGGAAACAGGAAGCATTACACAATATGCTTATGTATTATAAGGGTGACTTTTAAGGAAAAAAAGGAAGAAAACTTTTCAGTTTCAGTTTAGAAACAGTTGAAAACATGAAAATACAGTTAACAGTAAGCACAGACATAATCAACACAAAGTTAGAAGTATTTTAAAGAATCTATATTTCTATATATGTGTGTATATATACACACAGGTGTGTGTGTGTGTACGTGTACACACACATATAGTGAGAGAGCCAGGTGAAATGCAAGCATCAGAATGGCCTCAACATTTTTCCATACATCAAAATACTTGAACAACTTTGCCTCATCCATCAAAAGTAAGAATTCTATCTTGTCTGTCTTCCCACTCCAAAGTACAACTCTGAATGGATCTTCTCAACAATTTCTTTTATCATGTTACTCCTGAGCCAAATAAAATAAAATAAACTCTACTACAACATCAGGTCTGTGATTGCCAGGTGGGACTCTATTCCAATATGTTTATCAATATATGATTCTTTTAAACTCTATATGAATACATTTTCTTCAGTTTCTACTTGCAGTTCCTCTACAGGGGGCTCAGATTAAAGGATCTGGGTAGAGGGGCAGTTTCTATAAATATCATTTTCATCATCCCATCACTCCATCTTTAGCACCCCCATCCCCACTGGCACCACAATTACTCATGTTACTACTAATACCATGAATATGCAGCTTACTTTTAAAATTTGAACTTGCTTTCTCCAGTTCTTTCCACTTTAGCCAAAAATAAAACCCTCATACAAACTTACCCATTAAGGCTGTTCATCAATTGTTATTTTAAAAGCTCCTAAAACTCTCGGTTTATATTCAAGTTGGAATTTCTTCTACAATGTATTATATTAAATTTAATTGTTAACATGCTCATTTTTTCTTATTAGACTATACCATTTCAATGGCAGAAATTATATATTGTTAATTTCTCTTCCTTAATGCCCAGCCAATACATAGGAAAGCATATTATATGAAATGACAAGTCATCAACAGGCATATATATTACAAAAAAACTCAAGGCAAGGAAAATAAAGAAACATAAGTGGGTTTTTGGAATGTCATTTTCAGGAAAAAAAGTGAGTAGATCAGTTTTTCTAAAATGAAGCCCTCTAGGTTGGCACATGGAATTGAGGTGGCTGTTAGAATGTTGCCTAAAGGCTGTTAATTATCGCCTTATTTGAAATCATCATTTTACTATTCAGAACATTAGCTAATTATAATGGACTGATATTATGATGGTTTAATTGAGGTTAAACAGTGAAGTCTAATATTTAATTAAACGTAAAAAAAAAACTATTATAGAGTATTATAAAAATCCTGTATGTGCCTGCTGATTTTTAACCCAAGAGTTACCTGGAAACTCTTTTCAGTTGACAGTGAAAATTTGTTCTGCAATATCTATTTGGCTTTATGTATTTGTTTTAAAGAGTATATTCAGAGAGTTTCAGAGAAAAGTACTAGGCCAATTAATTGGCAAATTCAAAGCTTTAGAGTTGTGGCCCTACCCCTCAGTCCCACTGCAAAAACCATTGTCTATACCTATAGTGGACTTTTCACTGCAGCTGAACATATGTGCAGCACCTTGGTACCTTATGCATAATTCTCTTATCCTAAGATATACCTGTGTATATCTTAGAAGCTTTGTCTGGTTTTTTTCTTTTTTTTTTTTTGAGACAGAGTCTTGCTCTGTCGCCAGGCACCAGGCTAGAGTGCAGTGGCGCGATCTCGGCTCACTGCAACCTCTGCCTCCCGGGTTGAAGCAATTCTCCTGCCTCAGCCTCCCAAGTAGCTGGGACTACAGGCGCATGCCACCACGCCTAGCTAATTTTTGTATTTTTAGTAGAGATGGGGTTTCACCATGTTGGTCAGAATGGTCTCGATCTCTTGACCTCGTGATCCACCTGCCTCGGCCTCACAGAGTGCTGGGATTACAGACGTGAGCCACCGCGCTCAGCCAGAAGCTTTGTCTTTTGACAGTAACTACACGGCATTCCCCAAATCTGGTGGAATTGGTAAAATAAAAATCTTGTATCTCTACCAAGAGAGTATCAGTGACTGAATATTATATTTCAATTTTAAGTCATTATTAAGATCCTAAGCAAAGCCCAGTCCAAATATGGAGACAGATAAGAAGCTCTGTGGGGTTTTAAGTAAAGAGATGAAGCTGGCCCAACCATTGTCCAATTTTTTGCTCTCTACTGAGAATGAAACACATGGAAATAGAATTGAAAATGAAACAAGAATCAGCACTGGACTAACACAGCTGGACGTTAGACAAATGCTTATTATGTGTAGTGTTTACTTTTCCAGAGGAGAGGGAGACAGTTGGAATACTTAGGAACCAAACTTCTAGAAATCAAACATAATTCTAATTATACTTCCCAATCCCCCAAATAGCATAACAATAAAGCTCACCTTTGCTAATGTTTCTTGCTTTCTCAACTGTTTCTTGCACTGTGCTAAGTTGCCCTTTATCTGCACTATTTTATTTAAATTTTTTATCCACCATGTAAGTCCCTCACTACAAATTCTATAAGGCTGTATAATTTGCTTAAATTCACACAGATTCTAAATGGTGGATATTAGACTCATATTCAGGTCTTTCTCCAAAGTCTAACCTCTTAATGACTATTTCACCTACTAGTGAATATTCCTACATTAAATTATAATGTTTCTTTGCAAGTATTTTTGTGTGTGTGTATGACTGAATCCAGTGGAGTTAAAAGGGATCTTCAAAAGGCATTCAGATCATCCTTATAGTTTCAGCAAAATGACACAAAGCCTCTCTCCCTATACCTCTCAAAACTTTCCTCCTCTGTAAATGAATGAATGAATGAATGAATAGTGGCTTTTTCATTTTATAGCACAACTTTTCTCAGTTAACCATTCCAATATCTATTACCTCTTTGGCTTGTGCCTGCTTCCTTATGTGTAATTCAATACCCTCAAAATGCAATTTGATCCGACAGCTGGTCCAGGATGCAAAGTGCCTGTCTTGTTCTGTGCTGAGCAAGTGACTAGTCCTGGGCTGGCTGCTGTGGCAGAGCACAAAGGAATGACCTCAGCCCATAAGAAGCTTAAAAACTAGTAGATAAGATCAGGCATTTACACATTCAGCATATGGAGGCTATACTGCCTGTGTGCAATGAAGTGCTAAGTTGTGTAATAGACTCCAATACTGACAAGATTTCAGAGAGGCCAGATGAAGAGACAGGAGTAGCTAAGGATGACTTCCTATATGAGGTGACCCTATCTTTGGTCTTGAAGAAAACTAGCTTTTATTAGATGCTTTCTATTTGGTAAAAAGTGTGGTATATGGTAGATCCTTCACTTATACTTGCTCATTTGATCTTCACAAAATTAGTATTACTGTCTTTTTATAGTTTATAGAAAAAACCTGCAGTTCAAAAGAAATTGACTGTGTATATCCACACAGTAAGTTTTTTAATTAGACCCTGTCCAACTTAAGTTATCTGAATCCATCTCTCTCTCTATCACCATCCATCTTTTTTTTTTCTTTTTGCATTACCTTATAGATGCCTCCATGATTGCTATACCTAAGTAGGCAATATTTACAATTTCTTGCACAGAATCCATTTCTTTTTTGGTAATAGCTCTTCTACTTTTGTGAGACTGTACCACCCCAATTCTCAATGTGTGTTATTCAGGTAGGGCTGAAATCTTCCCATCAACTCTAGGGGAGGACAGGTGACCTAGGTCAGGATAATTGGCAAACTAAGCCAGGCTCAACACAGTAATTATTTCAGATGGTGTAATTGGTCAGGTACATGTGTTGAGATAAAAGGGTTTTCTTTCTGTAGGAGTTGATGGTTTTTGGTTGCCACCTTGCTACCAAAAAATGAGAGAGTATTTGAGAAAGACATCATCGAGAAAAAGCGAATGTCAAGTGACAGGGACAGAAAGATTTGGGCACTAGCCTTTGCGTGCCTGGCCGTGCATAAATTAACTTTTTATTTTTGTCTCAACCAGTTGGATTTGATGTTCTTCCATATAAAATCAAATAGGCCCAGGCTTACATGGAGTTTATTCCAAGAGTGGTTGACAATTTGAAGGATACAGGATGAACCAAGGTTAATGATGAGGAAAATGACATGTTTCAAATGAAGGTATTAAAAATGTAAGGCTAAAATGAAGTAGAGATATTACACAGTAGAGCCAAAATCCCTTGCACTAGCTTCTAGTCTTTGCAATAAAGGATAATTTAGTTGACCCAGGAGGATGGTGCACTGACATTTAAAGCAAAACATCAAAAATGCACTGAATATTAAATATACTGTAGAAATAATGTACATCATATATTTGTGATAAAAAAAGATAAATATAATTGCAGAGACCCTATCACAAATATAAAATCTCCTGTGAAATATACTTACAGAAACAGTCAATGTTTTATGCATGTTAAAACATTCTCCAAGATGATAGAACGGCCAGCAGCACCATAGTTCACTTTAAAAGACAAATGCATTCTAAAAATAAAATAAAACTAGAAAATGCATTATTTGTTCAAATTGTATTTTGAGGTCAACCAGGATGCACTTCTAGTTCCTTGCAACTTGAGAGATTTTTATAAAACTGACTTTCAATTGAGATTTTGAGAAACACCAAGGCAAATTAAAGTCTTCATGACTTTATTCAATGAAAAAGTGGCAGCAATTTTTTAAATTTTGTGTGAAAAGTCCTACAACAGCACAAATGACCTAGAAAATAGTTCAAATGAGAGTTTCATGGCACAATGACTTTTGCATTCTCCTAAGAAAAGTCGAGGTATAAATCTATTCAAACAGAGAGACCTAAATTACAAGCATTAATTCAATCCAAACTTTGTTGCATTATCTAAAAATTGCTGTTGAGAAATAACTTTAAGCCTAAATTATTCAAATTAGTAATTAAAATTTCTAAAAAAATCAAATTCAACAGTTACTGACCAGTTACTATGTGTCTTACTCTACTTAGTATTTAGAATACAAATAAAATTCATCCAATCCACTAAGGAATGGCCTTGGTATCCTCATCTGTCATATAGGAATGATGGTGGTACTCATAAGATTGTTGGAGTGAGTAAATTAGTTTAATACAGATAAAACACTTAAACAGTGACTGGGGCTTGATGAATACTCTTTAGACAATTGTTATTATTGCTCTGTGAATATGTATATTCACAAAACTGTGGAAGCATTTAAGAGGTAATGGTTAGTTCTGTCTTGGGACTAGAGAAGTCTTCACCAAAAAGGAATAATTTAACTAAACCTTTAAGGATGAGTAGAAGTTCACTAAATGAAAAAGTGTGGGTGGCTTCTCTAGGGAGAGACTGATGGGTCACAATTCTAGAGCTACAATAGAAGATATGTTCAGGAAGAGATGAGCAAGCTGCATTTGATCTGAAGGGGTGCTGGAATTTTATTCTCTAGGGCATATGGGGTCATCAAATTTGTCTTTTTTGGCAGACTAGTGGTATAGTAAGGATTCGTTTTAAAGTTGTCCCTAAATTATTATGTAAATATTAATATACAGGAGAAGGATCATATGAAGTTAGAAGCATCTGGCTTCAAACCCCATCTGTCATTTAGTGACTTCTCTTTTTGGAAAATATAAGTAATAATACTTATTTCAGAGACTTTTCATTTAAAAGAGACATTTTTAGACTCCCATTGTGTGGCAAGCACTGTGGTGCTTTTCTATATATATGGTGAGGAGTATATAAGATTTAAATATTATAAAAGTGTTAGACAATATGGTTACTAATGTGTTCATATCCATTTTAAAGTTTTTGGTTTAATTAATAAACATCAGGCTTGGTTGAACTCATTAATGAAAGAAAATATGAAGCATAACATAAGCAATTAGAATAGTATAACAATAGCATGATAAAGCCCATCATCCATCTTCAACAGCCATCAACTCACACCAATCTTGGTTCATCTATTGCCCCACTTACCTCCTCTACTTTCTGGATTAAATTGAAGCAAGTTTCAAAAAACTGTTAATTCATTTGTAAATAATTAAACATGCATCTCCAAGAGATAATGACTCCTTGAAAATATTCCAATACAATTATCACACCTAATAAAGAATTAACAGTAATTATGTAATGTTTTCAAATATCTAGAAATTGCTCAAAATTATATTCAATTTGTTTGTCTGAGTCAAGATTCAACTAAGATTCATATTGTAGTTGGTTGACATTGCCAGAGTCTTTCTTGATCTATTCATCTCTTATTTCTGTGAAATTTTTATTTTGTTGTTATATTTTTGAACACACCAGGTTGTGTGTCCTGTAGTTTCTCCAAGTGTGAATTTTGCTTATTATATCTTTGACGTGTCTTTAGTAAGATCTTCTAGCCCCAATACTTTCTGTCAGTTGTTGTTTAGATCTAAAGGTTGGATCAAAGTTAGATATGTCTTTTTAGGCAGGAGGACTTCATAGGCTTTGCAGTGTATATTTATCAGGAGGCATATTATGTTATTTGATCTTTCATCTTGAGATGATTGGTAATTATTATTTAGGACTGACAAAAAGGCAAAATTTTAATTCTATAATTTCTTCTTCATTTAAGTTGAAGTACTTCTATAAATAGAAATCCTCCCTTATGAGCTACTTGGTTGAGATACAACAGGAAAATTATTGATAATCACCCTTTATTTATAAGCTTTTAAAATCATGTATGGATACAATAGTCTCCAAATGTAATCAAGGAGCCTTTTAAAATATTATGAATGAATAAATTGAGAATTGTCTGTGAATGACAACCTTACTAGAGCTCAGATTTTTTTCATCTTTGGGCAGTGAAAGCTAAGTCAGGTAGGCTCTTGAATACTTCTGGGAACTTTCTTGTCAATATATAAGGTATTCCAGACTCACATATTTCCTGCTGCAGACCTAGAATTCATCATTTTCCAAAGAAGCCCTGTTTCTTTTAGTGGAATATAGAACCTATCTAGAGAACAAAATCTAAAAGTGCAAAATGCTTATTGCTATTGGGTTGTTTTTTAGGTCTTTTCATTGACAGAGCAAAGGATACTGTTTTTTTTTTTTTTTTAGAAAAGAAACTATATTATAAATTTATACTGATGACTACAATTCAAATTCAGGATTACAGTATTTTAATTTAGCCTCATCAATCCTTCATTTTTTAACTTCCATGTCAAAAACCTTGGTTTTCAGCAACATAAATGTGATTACTCATTTGCTTTAATCCACACTACACATAAAACACTCAATACAAAACTACCACCACCAATATAATTACCAAAAAACACTTTATGGTTTTCTGTTCCTGAAGTTTATTTTGCTGTTAGGATATATCTCACTGTAGATACAGTGAAAATACTGTGCTTTATAATCATTTGTAATAGTTGTTCCTTCTATAGTAATTCTGCCAATTGGATATTTAATGATGTTTATTTTTTTACTTTCAGAATTTAGGGATTGTTTTTCAAATCTAAATTACATCTAATAATCACATAAACAATATATATTAACTCAAAGTCAAATCTTCAAAGTGTATTCAAAACACAGACTACTGAGACATGAAAAATGTTGTGTGAGCTGCCACCTTTCACCAGGGGAATTGGGGTGGGAGGCACTAAATTCATTCATTTTTGAAATTTCTAGTTTTAGAAAAAGACTTAGGGCTCACCCATCTAGAAGCAGATCTAGTTTGAGAATGAAGAGCGTTGGCTAGCTCCAAGTACCAAGGGACAGTAGTGACGTGAAAACACTTCTGAACTCCTCAGATCATTTTTGCTGGAAGAAAAAGTACACGACCATGTAATATTTTAATAGGTATTTATTTAACTGGAAATTTAAAAAAATTAGCCACAATTTTCTTCTAGCTTTGTGAAATTTTTCATCTGGCTTATGAGTTGACATTAAGAGATCACTTAACACTTGCTCTTCTGCACTATTATTTGGCATTCTATCATAAACATTTTCCATGTTATAGCATAGTCTTCCTATTTTCATTTTAATGGCTGTATACTGTTTCATGTAGTGAATGAACCTTAATTAATTAGATTGTACTACTGTAGAATATTTGGACACCTTTCTTTTCTTTTTTGCTGTTACAATTATCTTACAATTTTACAATTATCTTAAATAATTTTAAGTGCTTGCTTTAGCTGTGGCAGCAGTAGCAAGTAGTATTTTTGATCATCTGGGTGCATAATAGTTTACCAGGTCTTGTTCACCAATTAGATGAAATGTTTGCCAATTATGATGCAAGGAAGAACAAAAATAGTAAATACTATTTAGAACCAGCTGCCAAGAGAACAGATGGAATCCCATAGTATCCAAAACTTTTGACCTGAAATTGTCCTCTGTGACCAGATCCATCTCTTCTCAAAATACATTTTTAAAGTAGTAGTTCCCTGATCAGTAGAAATGCTGCTTTTATCTTTCTCTCCTCTTGTAGATCATACTGTATGCTACCTTCTTAAACACCCCATGCTAAAGATGTACAAATGAATAAATCTTCCTGCAGATCTAGGTTTCCTTTAGGGTAAACTAAACCTGGCAAACACACTGTTAAAATGATCAGCCACAGCATGAACCCCAAGGGAGGTCTATGGTTGTACATAATAACTGCACAACAATCAAGGAGGCCAATAGAGGGATAAGTGGGGATTTTTTAGGTAGGGGGAGGGAGTGGAAGTAAAAACATAGAAGAATATATGAGCTGCAGGGGTAACTGGATGTCATTTGGAGATGTCAAAGAACACTGACTACAAGGTTTGAAGAGTTGTAGTATTTTTGAATGATGAGGCACCAGAAACTCCTAGGTAGCATCTTTAATTTAATTTAAATGAGAATCTAGCATTTGTGCAAACCTGGGGCTGTGAGGATGCAAAACTCTCTTGAGACTGGGATTGGCAAACCATGTGCAGAGCTGTGACAGGGCATGATGGCTTTAGAGAGTTAATTTCTAGATGGTCAAGGTTGTATGAAATGGGGTACTTTCAACATCCCTGGAGATGATGTCTTGGTTGGTTGGATCTTGGATTTTGCAGATTACTGACAAAAACATCTTTTGGAGATATAAAGGACTGGAGGCATAGTATTAAACCTTACTTTAAAAAATTTCTATCAGTTAAATTCAAAGAGGCATTTTGGGGCTTATGGGGATTTATAATGTAAGTTTGTGACAGATGACATTTTTTTCTTATATTGGGCCTTGAATTAGATTGAATAATTAACTGTGATTTGGGATGCGAAAAGGCTGGTATTTTCTAAGTACTAAAACTATGGTTTTGGATGGTTTATGCTTCAGAAATTTAATTCCTGTCAGATTAATTTCTTTGTAAACCCCAAAAGGTATCTATATTTTGAATAAGACATCCAGATTTTTTAGGAAGCAATTTTTCACCAAAGATAATTCCTGCTGAGATTTAAATAGATAGAACCGTAGACACCTTGGGGCATGAAACATGTCTAATTGTACCATCATTTTATTAGAATATTATTTTATTTAAAATTTTGCCAACTTCATTAAGACATAGAGACCAAGTGAGAAAGAGCAATTCATCTAAAATAATTAGCTGGAATTTTTCATTCACGGAATCTTTTGCCAACCTTAATCATTTACGTGGACTTTAATAACTTGTGCATTCTTGCTGACAGCCTGACTCTCATCTCGAACTCTCTAACCCAACTGAAAGTTTTTCTTGAGATAAACTGCACACTGCCTTTTGAATCACCTGAAGGGCAGGGGAAAGCTTAGACAAACAGAGCAGTAACAACTCGGAGGCCTGCTGAGAAATGGGAGAAGGACTGTCCTTGACTAACTCTTTGGATGCTCAGAGAGACATTTTATCCTTTCGTGAGGCCATTGTTTAACACCATGTTTTGAAATACGTTGCAAAGTTGACACGACAAACAGTGGAGAGGTGGAAGTCTTATTTCTTTGTCTTTTTGGCAAATGCCAAATCTCACTTTTTTCCTAAGATTCCTAGAATGCACAGCTAAGAGGAAACATGAGAATTTATTTAGGATAATGGTTTACAATTCTTTCATCATGACACACAGACAGCTGGTGGATTATGTGCTGCACCTCCCATGGGTTATTTTAAATAGCTCCTCAGGTGTTTGGGATGCTCAGCCAAATTTGTGAACAACTGGCTGGTGGAAAGTAGATGGCACAATATCCTCATTGATAAGATGAAAGCTTTAGAGTAGAAAATTGCTATCATTACTTTAATTTTCCTTAAAAATTTCTCTGTCCCCTCTTGCCTCTAAGTTAGATCAATTGTCGTCCTGCCTCTCTGCCTTTGCTGAATTGACAATTGCTAACACACCGCTAATGGCTAACTGGGACTTAATGATTACAGAAAAACATTTGGCTCATTCAAAATCAAAGTGATAACATGTTTGAAAAGATGCTTAATATATGCATTTAAAAAGAGCTCTCACAAAAGATTGGTTCAGGACTTTAAGATACAAAGAACTGTCATTAACAAATAAAGTGGCCTTGGGTCATGAATGGGTAACGTATAAGATAATAAAAATGGACAATAACATTTTAAAAGAAGTTTAACACTATTATTAATAAGATAAATATAATTTCAAACTACAATAGCATAGCACTGTGCATTCGATCTCAATTGGCAAAAAGGCAAAAATGATGCCTGGCAGTAGTGAAGTAGTGAAATTTCTGCATTGCGGAGGTGGTGCTAATTGGTACAACCACTCTAAAGAAAGATTAGACAATATGGACCTAAGTTCATTAAAATGTGTGTACTGTTGAAGCAGCATTTCTAGGAGTTAGCATAAGAAAATAATTTGTCAAATATTCAAAGATGTTTATACACAAATGTTCATAGTGACTTTTTTAAATATTCAAAATAAACTTCAGTGGACACCAATGAATAAGTTTTGAATATCTTTTCAAAAGACTATGAGATAGCCGTGAAAATCAATGATATAGATCTATATAAATAAATCTTTAATAAATATACAAGTAAATACACCATACTATAAAACCATATATATGTACGTATACGTACATATGTACCCATTCACATAAATACATATCTGTGTACCTTGATAAAATCTGGACTATTATAAATGAACATATTAGCAATATTCTCCCTGCGATGATTTTTTTTTCTCTATTGCTCTATATTTTATAACTCACTTCTAAAATTTTAAAAGAATACATTATTGTTTCTGAAAATAAAAAAATTCCGATAGTTTAGACAAATGTAACAAGAAAGTATACTATTTCAAAACATACCGATCATGACCTCTTAAGAGTTTATTTCAGAGTCTTTGAAAAGCTCAGAAAGACAATTGGAACTATGGATGTAGGCAGGGGTGTTTTATTCTGTCCAGTTCAGGTTAATATTAATAAACCTAAAATAATTCCAAAGTTATAGGGCAAGCAAAGTGTGACTTGGAAAGGTCAGTTTATGAAATAATAGCTGAGTTAATATCAATTCTCTTCCCCCTCGCCCCATTCCATTATAATTTGATCATTTAAAATTAAATGAAAAGACAAATATATTACTATTTCAAAAGATGTCATTAGGATTCTTCCTGTCTCAAGCTTGGTTTAAATCTCAAGAGAATAGCTGCCAACCACATCTGAATTGCAAAGAGAGGCCTGGGTACCAGATTACCAATATAAGGCTTACCAATGACATGGCCAAGAGTCAGTTTTGCAACCTTTAAACCCTTAGCTGACTGTCCACCTCTGATCTATGAAAGGGATTTGACAGATTGAGATAATTTGGTGTAGATTACAGAGAGTTTTAGAAAAGATTTGTCAGGATACTGTGTGCTCCCTACCCTCTCTGTACATCAGGTCCAACCCCACCCTACCATGGTGGAGGGGTGAAGATGCTTCTCACTAATTTCAAGTCAAAAGAAAGAGGTCTCAATTGAACTATCTGGAACATTTGATACGTGCCTCTCTAGAGCTAGGGTGCTGTTGCATTGGTATCTGGTTGACGCCTGAGAGATCAAAAGGCTTGAGATTATGGCTGGCCAGTTATTCTCATGCAGGACCAAGATTTGCTGCAAGGAAAACTGCTTGAATGCCCAAAGTTTATCAGAATATAGTTTATGTTTTTCAGGGACCAAATGTGACCAAGATGGGAAGCAGGGAGGGAGATTCTCGAGCTGTCTTAAATGGGGTGAGAAAACCTCAACAGAAAGGGACCTATGTTGAATGCGTAGGGCTGCTGAGTGAAGAGTGAGGAGCTGGAAGAGGTCATTTGCCAGCTTTCAAATGCTGGGTTTTCCAACAACCCACACATGCACCTCACTGTGAGTTCCCTCTAAAAGCATTCCTCCTTCCAAAACAGCACCACTCACTGCAGGCCACATTCCCCTGCCCTACCCCCACCTCTATCCTCAGGAAACCTAGGAATGAGGGAGGAGTTAACAGGAGAAAATGAGAAGGGTTTCCTCAAGGCCTGAGCTAAAGGAAGAGAGATGGTTTCACTTTAAACTAAGTCAAGCATTTGGATGACTCTGTTAGTGATCTGAGAGTACTTCTGGGGATTTAAGGGACTGGAGAAATTTTTATGATCTGACAATGACCAGAAAACTCACAGGGCCTACCTGCGTGTCCACTGGCAGGAAGAAGAGTAGCAACATCTTGCCATATATTTTCTCTTTCTGTCTGTCTCTCTCTTCTACTTACATTTCTCATTTAAATTAAATCATACATATCATGTCACTTCACTTCTAAAACATATCATGCACTTCTTAAAAATAAGGACAATTGCTTTCAGGATAACACTATCATTATCGAGACTAAAAAAATCAATTGTCAATAATTTCCAATCATCTAGTATCTGGTATATACCCCAAATTTCCCAAATGTTGCACCAGTAGATTGTAGCTGTTGTCATTTATTAATTTACATATTTAATCAGTATCTAATCTGGTTTGATACATTTCTAATTATGTTTCTTTAGTCTCTTTTGGTCTAGAATATTCCCTCCATTGCTTTTTATGGAACTGCATTTTTAAACAATCCAGGATATTCTTTTTATAGAATATCCTGTTATCCGTATTTGGCTGATTGTTTCATCTTGTTGCAGTTCAACATCTTCTTCTATTTCTTATGTTTTCTGTAAGCTTAAATAAATTAGCTTCGGGCTAAATATTTTTTCTCTCTTTTTTGCAAGAATAGTTAATAGGAAAAGGTTTCTTATTATGTCATATCAGAGTATTCTGATATTAGTGATCTAAATGTATTCACTTGGCTAACACTGTTATAGTTTTTCCTTTATAATTGATAAGAAATCTAATTTTGTGGTTGGGAAATTGTGAGTACTCTGCTCCCCAACCCTTTTTCAGCTTATGGTTTTAGTACTCATTAGTGATACATTCCTAAATAAATTACAATACTATGGACTTGAAAAATAGTAATTTTACAAATATTATATATGTATTTATATTTATCACATAGAATTTTTCTGTAAAAATGTTTCCTTTTTGTTCTCTTTTTTTGTTGTTTCAGCATAACTATGGATTTAGTGGTTTTAATTTATATTAATGAGTTTCAAATAATTACCATTATAATTACTTTTGCTGCTAAATTTATCCAAAATTTGACAAGAAATCCTTCAGACTGGCTCCTATATCCATCTTTGACAGAGGCTAAAAATACTTGCTCACTCACTTATTCCCAGATCTCCTTACCTTACACACCTCACACCTAGAATTAGCTATTTCTCCATATATCTCTGATTCTTTTCATGGGCAATGGTATTTAGAAAACAAAATCTGGGTGCTAGATGTGCTTATTGCTATTGGGGTATCATTACTTCTGAGTCTTTTTAGTGGACAGAACCAGAAGATATATTAAAATGGAAATTGATTACTTTGCATTGATATTTTTGTTACAAATTTAACATTACAGATTTGTTTTCTCTTTACTTCATTTATTTCATATTGGTTTTTCTTTCTTTCTTTCTTTTTTTTTTCAGACAGAGTCTCGTTCTGTCACTCAGGCTGGAGTGCAGTGGCATGATCTCAGGTCACTGCAGCCTCTGCCTCCCAGGTTCAAGTGATTCTCCTGCCTCAGCCCCTCGAGTAGCTGGGATTGCAGGCATGCACCACCATGTCAAGCTAATTTTTTGTATTTTTTTTTTTTTTTTTTTTTTTTTTTTTTGTTGATACTGGGTTTCTGCATGTTGGCTCAGCTGGTCTCAAACTCCTAACCTCAGGTGATCTCCCTGCTTTAGCCTCCCAAAGAGCTGGGATTACAGGCATGCACTACTGAGCCCAGACTTTTTGTGGATTGTAATTGTCTTAATGGGTTACAATTTGCTTTATCTTAATTGTTTATATGTATTTATTAATGTTAAATATACTGAGTGAAATTTAGATACAACATCTTCTTGGAATATAAGCTTTGCAAATACATTTAAAAATATACCCCACTAAAATGTAGAAGTAATCCTGTCTTCAATAGATATTTGAAATAATTCTTTAATCTACATGATCTTATTAAGTTCATTTGGTAAACCAAATGATAAAACCCTGCAGATTTTGGCACTTCTGCCTGTGTTAAATTTTATCATCTGCTATCTTTTTCTTTTAGGTAAGATTTTGTTCTTTACCATATAAAAAGCTTTTACATAGTTTAAAAGTTAAATGAATATAAAAAGTATATTAAGAAAGGTCTTATTCCTATCCCGTTCTTTTTACTCAAGTCCCTATCCTTCTACAGAGCCTTTTTTTTTTTTTTTTTTTTTAGTTTTTTATTTGTCCTTCCCTATTAGTCTATCATGAATTGGTGAATGAGGTAGAGGAATTATTTGCCTAAACACACATGGCCACAGGGTGAAGGAGCTAGGATTTAACCCAGAGCTGTCTGGCTGCACAAGTAAACCCTTAGCTACTTTGCAAATGCCCTATTGAAGTAAGATTGTGGGAAAAGACAGGCTTTGAAGTTCGCAGGTTTTATCACTTGCCATCTTCGTGACTTTGAGCAAATTCCTTAATTTCTCTGGGGTTCATTTTCCCCACTTATGAATTAGGGATAATACTGTTTACCTTCCAGAAATGTAACAAAGAATAGAGATAACTTATGCAAATTAAGTGGTAGATTGTCAGGCACATAGCAATTACTCAGTGAATGTTACCCATTATTATAACTAGTAAAACTATAATAGTATGAGTCATACAGAAGAGCACTAGAAACTTATTGTTGAGCTGTCATTGAAGTATGTGTTAATGTGACTCTATGTTAATTTTATTTAGTAAAATTACAATTTTCTAAGAATTGATGAACTTCAATTATTAAACCAGAAACAAACAAGCCTGGGTTTGATAATTCGTAGTTTCAAAAAGGTTAAAATAATCTCAGAGAGCGTTGCTGATTTTGCTTCATTTTTCAAAACAGAGGTTTCAACATTTTAGTGGAAAAGAATATTTTACTACTACTAGAAGTCATATAGAAACAATAAGGTAATTTCTAGCTGAAGTGAATTTTACGTAAACTTGAACAACTTCCTCATTGTTTTCTTTTTCTGTTTGCAATATAAAATATTCTTATGTTCCCTATGTTTCAAAGAATTTTTATCCTATGTTTAACACAAAGAAGTTTGAAGCATGTAGAGGTTGAATTTAATTTGTGTAAAATCCTCTTAATAACATGGTCTAATTAAGACACCCATTACATTCATGTAATGCTAATTTAATTGTAATTGAGCACTATTGGATTTCTTTTAACATAAAATTAACACAGTGGACATAAAATGGATATGCTAATTAGATGTTATTAGAAATATTATATAAATGAAAATCATATACTTTTATCTTGATGGAAATAATTGTTTTACAGAATGAGACATACTGTGCGATTTACTAGCATAATTTATATGAAGCTGTATGAACAAGACTGTTAGTGACTGCTTTTCTGAAGACAAGGATTATTCAGTTGTTTTTTTTTCTGATATTAGCAAATGCCTTGGCCCCTGCCTTAGAGAGTTTGTTATACTGGTGAAATTTATAATGGTAGATTGAACACATTGATTGTATTAAGGCAACAGATCTCAAACTTTTTCATCTCAAAATCTTTATACCCTTAAAAATTGTTCAGGACTCCAAAGATCTTTTATTGATGTGGGTTATATCCATTGATACTTATATAAAGAATTAAAATAGATATTTAAAAAATGTTTTTAATTTATTTAAAGCAACAAACTTCATATATTAACATAAGTAGCATAGTTTTATAAAACATGAGGATATTCCAAATGTTGACAGACTTCATTGTAAATTGTAAGAAAATTACATTTGTTAATATCACATTCTCGAACATCTGTAATTACTGAGAGGCTTTCAATGTATTGGTGAAAGACATATGTTTCAGGATTTGACTTCCTGTTTAAAAGCTGCCAGTTGTTTTCTTCAAAGTGACAGATTCATTAATCCATTTTTTTTAAGAAGGTGTCTGCTGAGTACTTGAATCTAACCATAGTTTATTAGTCATTCTTTCAATAAAAATCATGTTAATGTAAAAAGCAGATAGTTCATTTCACAAGTCAAACATTTGCACAAATGCTTTTCCTTGAAATAACCACTGTGCTTTGATATGCAGCAGAATTGCTTCATATCAAAAACTTCCCATTTTGTCACAGAGAATATTAAAAAGATGTGTAAGAAGTGGTTGTTATGTAAATAAAACGAATAATTTTTATAGCTTCAACAAGAACATTGTTATATAACATTAGCATTTTTCTCCTGCCTGCAGGTGAGTGGCCTTCAAAAATACATTGACTGCTGGAAGAGTTCAGTGTCAAATATTTAGTGCCTAAGACACTAGCAGTTCTACCCAAAATTCCTTTTGCATCATTGGTACCAATGCCAATACAGTGAAAAGGTCAAATAATGTCCTATAATTATTAGGAAAACTGTTAGACCTTGAGGAACACTGGGAAGTGTCCTGGAGATCCCCAGGGCTCTGTGGACCATACTCTGGGAATGCTGTGGTTAAGATCCATGTTTGCTCAGATGTCCTTGAATCAGAACAGAGATCGTATTAACCCAAAAAGGTGGCTGTATTTCTACTATGGACTACTCTCCATGTTCCCTGAGAATTTGGGGTATTATGAACCTTTGTAGGAAGATGCAAAAGTTTTCTGGCCCCAAATCCCAACAATGTACCTCCGTAGGTGGTTTTTGATATAAAATTTTTGTGCCACAAACAGTCCAGAAAGAGGGATTCACTTCGAATATTTGGAGAGTGGAAGAAGTGAGGGTGGGTAGAATATGTAAAGAGGCTCAAATCACAAATCACACAGTAGTGGAACTTTTGCTATTGCCACATACTTGGAAAGATGACTGGAGATACAAATATAGAAAGAATCATTTGCAAACTAACGTAGTACAAATTGTACTTTGCTTAATTCCGTGGATTTTGTTATTTGTTTGAAGAATGTTGTTTTTCTTTGGCTAGTTTGAACAGGATATTTGCTAAGAATGGGATGAGATTCTAGTATCTTGTGTTTTAAGATCCTTAAGCAAGGTTTTGTTTTAAATATTTAGTCTTGGAATAAAATGCTAACACTGGATAATATAAATAATCATATTTCTTTAATGCTTTTTGCCACACATGTGACAATTATGGGGTAAAAAGGGATTTTTATTCAGGGTAAGCTGCTTATAAGATTGAAGACTTTAGGAAGATCATTCTCTGGAAAACCTTACTATTGTCCTCCAGTCCACACAGGAATTGGTTGAGCATAACTCAGAGCAGGCTGTCAGGGGAACGACTGGGGCCCAGCAGCTAATACAAGTTCTACGTAAGATTTTATTTCAAGTGCTGTGCAGAAGCTCTTTAGTTTAATTAGGTCCTACTTGTCAGTTTTTGTTTTTGTTTCAATTGCTTTTGGGGACTTAGCCAAAAATTATTTGCCAAGGTCGACGTCAAGAAGGATATTTCCTGGGTTTTCTTCTGGAATATAGTTTGAGGTCTCACATTTAAATCTTTAATCCATTTTCAGTTAATTTTTGCATATGGTGAAAGGTAGGAGTCCAGTTTCATTCTCTTGCATGTGGCTAGCCAGCTATCCCAGCACCCATTTATTGAATAGGGAGTCCTTTTCCCATTGCTCATTTTTGTCAACTTTGTCAAAGATCAGATGGCTGTATGTGTGGAGTCTTATTTCTGGGTTTTCCATTCTATTCCATTGGTCTATGTGTCTGTTTTTGTACCAGTGCCATGCTGTTTTGGTTACTGTAGCCCTGTAGTATAGTTTGAAGTTGGGTAGAGTGATGTCTCTGGCTTTGCTCTTTTTGTTTAGGAATACTTTGGCTATTCAGGCTCCTTTTTGGTTCCATATAAATTTTAGAATAGATTTTCTTATTCTGTGAAAAAGAATATTGGTAGTTTGATAGGAAGAATGTTAAGTCTATAAATTGCTTTGGGAAGTATGGCCATTTTAATAATACTAATTCTTCCAATCAATGAGCAGGGAATGTTTTTCCATTTCTTTGCATCATTTCTGATTTCTTTCAGCAGTGTTATGTAGTTCTCCTTGTAGAGATCTTTCACCTTCTTGATTAGTTGTATTCTTAGGTAGTTCCATTTTTTTGTGGCTATTGCAAATGAGATGTGTTCTTGATTTGAATCTCAGCTTGAACATTATTGGTCTATAGAAATTCTACTGATTTCTGCACAGCAAAAGAAACTATCAACAGAGTAAACAGACAGCCTGTAAAATAGCAGAAAATATTTGCAAACTGTACATCTAACAAAGATCTAAAATCCAAAATCTATTAGAAACTTAAATCAACAGGCAAAAAACAAATAATCCCATTAAAAAATGGGTAAAGGACATAAACAGACACTTCTTTAAAGAAGACTTATAAATGACCAACAAACGTGGAAAAAAATGCTCATCATTACTAATTATCAGAGAAATGCAACTGAAAACCACAATGAGATACCATCTCCCACCAGTCAGAATGACTATTATTAAAAAGTCAAATAATAACAGAGCTGGCAAGGCTGTGGAAAGAGGGAAAAGTTATACAGTGAGATAGGAATGTAAATTAGTTCAGCCACCTCAAAGAACTGGACCATTAGACCCAGAAATCCAAAGACTATGTATATATCCAAAATAACTTGTTCAACCAAAAAGAAACATGCACTGCTTTGTTCATCACATCACTATTTATAATAGCAAAACCATGAAAGCAAGTTAGGTGCCCATGAGTGGACTGGTTAAAGAAAATATGGTAAATATACACCATGGAATACTACACAGCCATAAAAAAATAATAAAATCATGCTCTTTGCAGCAACATGGATGCAGCTGGAGACCCTAATCCTAAACAAATTAGCATAGGAACACAAAACAAAATACCACATGTTCTCACTTATAGTATATACTAGTCTGTTCTCAGGCTGCTAATAAAGACATACATGAGATTGGGTAATTTATGAAGGAAAAAGATTTAATTGACTCACAGTTCCACATGGCTGGGGCGTCCTCTCAGTCATGGCTGAAGGTGAATGAGGAGCAAAGTCAGTCTTACATGGTGGCAGGCAAGAGAGTGTGTGCAGAGGAACTCTCCTTTATAAAACCATCAGATCTCGTGAGACTTACTCCCCATGACAAGAACAGCATAGGAAAGATCTGCCCCCATGATTCAATTATCTTCCACTGGGTCCTTCCTATGACATGTGGAAATCATGGGAGCTATTCAAGATGAGATTTGGGTGGGAGCACAGCCAAACTGTATCACAGTGGAAACTCATGGACATAAACATGGGAACAATATACACTAGAGACAACTAGAGTAGGGAGAGAAGGAGGGGATGTGGGTTAAAAAACTACTTAGGATTACTGTGCTTAGAACACGGGTGACAGTATCCATACCCCAAACCTCAGCATCATGCAATACACCCATTTAACAAACCTGCACATGTACCCCTTTATCTAAAATAATAACTGAAATTATATTAAAAATTATTTCACAAGCAAGTTGTCAGTTAGCAAACAATATTTCAAGTTTAAGGCATTTATTCTGTACTAGGCTCTTCTAAAGACACTGGACAATTTATTTTTTCTTTTATCAAGTTATTACCTTACCATAGATTGTTTTCTTGTGAAATAATTATAAATTCCACATATTTATCTTGGGGGATAAATGAAATTTCAAATGGATTTTATTGGAATCAGTTGACATCTGGAATTAAAATCTTGCTGAAGTTTCTGTGATTCAGTCTAAGACACTAGATTTTCTGTGATATTTTTGTTCTTCACTGTTTCTAAAGCAATTATGGTAGAAATGAGACTAAATGATAGAGGATAAATGGGAAAAATAGAATGTAGTTACCAGAACATTGGATTGTGCAAAATGGAATATTTTGGCTGCCATTTCTATCGCTAGAATATTATAACTTTATGCAGATTTTAGAAAAGTAATAGGTAAATGATTTCCTAGTTCAAGAATCTGCGAGGACAGCTGAAGGCCTTGGAATAATAATTGGAGTGATGCAGGTGGGTGCTGGGCTTGCTTGTTGAAGCGTGCTTGGCTGGGCCCTGGAACACTGAGTAGTCTGAAGCTGGTCAGAGAAGGTCACACTCTACTTTTGCTGGTGTAATCTCAGAATCATGTTTTCCCTTATTCTAACAGCTTATCTTCTTTGCCCATTTTATTAGATGCCAAACTAATGTAATATTTTAACCTCTAAATATCTACTTCCATGGGACAGAAATAACCTTCATCAGCTGTAGTGCATTCAGGAGTATCTCTGATTCTTCCATAGTGTATATAAAGAGACCTAAAGAAAACACATCTAGTCATGCCTCAGTTCAACTCAGCCTCCCTAAGACCCTAGTGGCAATCAGATTGCAGTGGTCATTCCCTGGTCCTCCTGTCTCTATCCTCCCTCCCCTTTGCCATCAGGGCAGCCTGCTGTTCCTTGACATCATGGATGCCGATGGTAGCCACAGTTTTAATTGTCTTTCCACCAGTCAGCCATATAAAGAATGAAGGAGAAAGCTCTTTTAGAGAATTCCTTGGCCCAGTGGACCAGGCATCTCTTTTCCTCAGCTAAACTTTCCTTCTTGGTGTTTAACAGGGAAAAGGGAAGCAGTTTGCCAGATAGCAACTCAATGCCATCTTGGAATGAGGGGAGGGAGGTGTCCCTCAGTCCCAGTAACACTCTAGCAGGGCCAAGGATTGGAGTCTGCATTCAACCTGCAGAATCTATTCATCTCTTTCTACACCTCCATCAGGGTTTATTTTAATTTTTTGATTTTAATCTCCTGTCTGCTTTGAAGAGGAGAAAAACAAAAGACATGAAACATATAGTAAGCATCTACCCTCTTGGACATAAGTCAGCTCGTTCAATTCTCACAACAATCCTATAAAAAAGCTGCTATCATTCTCACTTAATAACATAAAATGGTGGCTCAGAAAAGGTAAACATTTTTCTAATTTATTCTTCTTATAAGTCTAAATCCAAATTTGTTTTTCATTCTTCTTTCTACATCACACTGCTATACAGTTACTATATTATCATTTCACAATCACTGTTCAACTCAGACCTTTGTCTTTTTTCCTGATAGGTCACCTTGTTCTTGGCATTGCTTTACAGATTCATGGCTAGCAGTGTCCTTCCCAGGGTTAGAGGCAATGACGAGTTCTTTTTTTTGTGGTTGCTCAGTAGAGAAGTCATGAATGGTGCTGCACACCTAGGACACCTCCAAACATTGAACACTTTTGTTAATAGCAGGAAAAATGACCTCTGGATGCTGTCAAAGTGAGCACTGCCTTTATGTATGATAGAAAGTAGAATTATAAATTTTAAAATGATCCCACAGCCTTGCTTTCTAACTTGAATTCACTATCATTTAACTGATTTATAAGGATTCTTGGCCACAACTAAAGTGTATTTTAAATTTATAAGTATTTTCTAATGAGGAACTTTTAAAAGTCCAGATAAAAGCTCACTATTCAGTAGTTAGAATAATTCAGTGAAATTAACTATGTAAATGCTCAATGAAGCAAATGATTAAAGAAGGAATGAATAAAAATAAAGATTAAAGTAGATCAAATTGTATTTTGTCTTTTTTGGTACTGCTTATAGATCATAATTGAATTGTGGTAGCTCAAAAGCGCAAAACCAACCTCATCACTCACCAGGTGTGAAAAATAATGTTGATGTGTTTTCTTAGTTTCAAAGTGACAAAGCAGATACACTTTTTTACTTTAAAAAAATCAGTGCATCATTCCTTAATATTTGCTTTTGTGATGATCACTGAATATAGCAAGTCTTTTGATTTTGGGATAATTTTAAGTCTTTGCCTGCTGATAACCTCAGACCTGCAGCCAGAATTGGTTGAGTCCTGCTGTCCTTTCCAATGAGGAACATTTGAGTATATACTAAATAATTATATTTATAAATTGGCATTTAAAAAACAAATGTTCTCATAGTTCTCTTCAGCCTCCTGAGCTCCTTAATATACATGGCCTCATTTTTATAATTATACAGTTATGAAAAGAAGCTAATGTAGGTCTTATCATCCACATTTTACAAGGGAGGAACTGAAGATCAAAGAGGTTAAGTGATTTTCTTAAGCTCCTCAGATAAAGATTTTGAAACAACCTAGATTGAAATATAGGTGGGTTGACTTCAAAGCCCAAGTTCTTTTCTGTAGACTGCAGTACCTCCTATGGGTTAACAAAATTAAACAAAAACTAAGTCGAATTATATTTTCTTACACATCCTTCATACAAGTAATCATTAAGCAGCTACTCGGTACTAACGTTTCTCCCAGCAGGTTGCAGTGCAGATGGGTGAGTAAGCTGCTGTACGTGCCCCCAGGCCATAAGCATGTCATATGGATGACAGCTATGGATACGACAGCAAAATAAATGGCTGTCAAGAGAGCAGCAGGAACAGCTCACCAGGGGAGCACAGTGATGAAGTGAAAGCATCACTTTTTAGGAATTCTTCATAGCCTGTAAAAAAACTCCTTTCCCTCCCTTTTAAAGTTTCTTAACTAAACAACTGCTTAACACAGAAACCCTCAATGTATCATTGTAGATACCAGGGTTTGTATGTGTGAAACTTCAAACGTAACCCAGATCTCATGACTACAAGCAGAAGACCTGTTCTCATAACCCATGAAGATAATCACAATTATCTTAATCATGTTTTCATCACTGTTTTACTTTCATACTTGGTCACTGGGACACCTACATGGGGGTTATATACCTGTTCATACACAAGCAATGAGTCCTTGAAGACAGAAGCATATGAGGTCCGAATTTTGCTCTAGTATGAACTCAAACAAAAATTTTTTTCAGACTAGTCACCTTCATCTTTCAAAATGTCAGATCATTTAAAAGCTGCTTCTAGGACATGTGAACTTGGGAAGAGAGAACTGCTTTTTCTTCACTGTGCTCCTATAGTGTACCAGTCACACTGCAATTCTGAGATCTTTAATCCCCACTTCCTTGTCAGCCTCTTGAAGGGTCCTTCAAGCCTCTTGATAACAGCCAGGGGCAGAGAGGGCACACCAGGCAGCAAGCTGACACAATTTACAAAAGCAGTTATCTTCTCTCCCAGGAAGCAATGCTGCCTGGTAGAACAAATGGTGCAATGCATGCACACTTGGTTTATTCACCTTGATAATCTAAGTATCAAGCACAGAGCAAGTACCATTCCTAAGGCTCTCTGGAGCATGCAAGATACTGACAAGCTTTTTATTTATGACCCAGGGTTTAGCCCATGTGAGCTCATACTTTGTCTTCTGCCAAGCCTTCCAAAGTTCCATCTTGAGTCCTCCTTTAAGGTGAGGGTCACTGGACTGCACATCATTCATTTCCCAGTTATTTTTTCCTTCATTTATCTGTGATTTTACTCAGATTAGGATATTATAAGTTTAGAAGGGGTTGCTGTAGTCAGGATAACCATAATGCACTCTAAATAGTCGGCAGACCCTTCATTCTTCTTGGTTAAACTCCTTCCAGGTTCTGGTTTATTTCTTTTCTTTTCTTTTTTGGAAGATCCATACCCATTGCCTTTCTTTTCACCACCTTGGTTTGGTTTACAAGAACCAAAACTAGTTCCTCTAAGGCCACTTGATTAGTATATTTTATTTCTACTACATCAGACACAGATTCTTTTTCCCCAGCATACATAACCATGTAATCCTAATACCGTGCACGTGTGTGTGTATGTATATTATATATATATATATATATATAACTAGTGGGAAATCCCAGATATCCACATGTCTTTCTAAATATCTTATCTCCCTATTACAAAACTCCTTCTCTCTTATTATACTTTATAATAATTTTACTCCCTATGTCACCCAAAGTGGGACTCTCATTTTTGATGGTCTGAGTCAGTGAGACCCCGCTGCCTTGGCCATATCAGGGTTTCTGGATGCAGCACACTGGGATCACTATCTCCTAAAAGCTATGCAATGATTTTAATTTGAAGCCAGGTTCACACTTTGTCTTCAGAAAAGGCCTGTTGACCTAACTTGGAGAATGCTAGTCTTGTCCCAAAATTGCCTGTCTTCTGTAGTTATTCAATCAATATTTATTGGCAACGATCATGCAAATAAGCAACTCAAGTGAAATATCCTGCCTAATGTGGGACCACTATGGCAGCTCTGAAGTTAGGGGACATACTATTAACCTGTATCATTTCAGATCTTTCCGACTGAGTGGCTAAAAAAAATATTTGACGATTTCAGTTGCTGTTTCACTGTTTCTCTGAGATTAGGCATACAGACACACAAAGTTCTCTCTTCCCTTCTATTTTTCTCTTGGTGACATTCAGTCATCACAAAGAAAAAATAAGGCCTTTATGTATTTTGAAAAAACTGTTGGGGTAAAGTTGTAAAAATGGCGGACAGATCTTGCCTTGCCAAATTAAGGCATTTAGCAAGTATTATAAGTGTGATGAATGAGGGAATAAGTCCCGGGCACTCGCTTTGTCTAACAAGTGTACTAACCTGATTTTGATCTGCCAGAGTACACGATTCATTCTTTCCAGGTGAATTATTTCAAAGTGCTTTGGGCTAAAAGCCCTCTTAAAACCTCAAGCCTATTTATTGTTTCCTATATGGTATATTTCTGTTTGCCATCCTTCCATTATTTTCCCAGCTATCTTGTGTCCTAAGTTGGGCCCTCAGAAAAATAAACTGGCCTAAACCATAGGCCAAAACATCTGAAGGACTGAGGTGGTAGGGCATGGATTTGGGGAAAACTTTTTAATGGAAATCTATGTCTTGAAATTTCTCTCCATTAGCAGTTCTTGTACTGTTTATAGCATGAGAACTGACAGCATATCCTGCTTCTCTTACAGAGTAAACCACATATTCCGGGTGACTGTTTTCTCTCCACAAAAGCCATTTCACATGTTTCCAGATCAATTTTGAAGTTGCTTTTGATGTTTTAGACATATTACTTTAACCTTTCATTTCTGAGTGTAGTATCCTCACCAGTCTACAGCTTGAGGAGTTGAAGGCTCTATCCTGTCTGTTTGCCAGAGCTAGGGTGACCCTGCTGTTTACATACCAGCCTTCCCACTAGACTGCAGTTCGCCAAGGCAAGGGCTCTGTATGGAAATGTTTCCCTTTCCAGGGCTCTAAATATTTCTAACTTGTATGGCATCTGTGAACAAATCAAATTATCTTCTTAACTCCAAATGAACTCCAGGCCTTCTTAGAAAAGCTGAAAGAGGAATTAAAGGGGGGATGAAAAGCACTAGTTGGCATCCATTCAGAGCTACATGTGCAGTGGGTAATCAAGCCAGCCTAGAACCTGCGTGTCATCCCAGGTATGTTTCCAGTCCTCCCTTCTTGTCATGAGACAAAATGAATGGAGACAAATTTAGATTCTCTAAAATGAGGATCCAGAACAGGATGTCAAAAGTGTGGAAATATATAAGTGACAAGGGCTCATTTCACTTGCTTTACTTTAGTTCTGAGATGCCCAAGGCCAGACTCCATGGATGAGTCTTGGGCCACTTTTGTTCCCACTCTCTTAGCCATCTCCCAGTTCCTGCAGTACAGAGGAATTTCCCAAGTTAATTAATCTGATGAACCCTCTTCTCAAGATAACACTGTCTTCGTATTATCTGTTCCCAAGTTTCCTTTTAAAAGGGACAAATGAACAAGAAGGAGACAGCATTAAGACTACTCATTTCCAAGTAAAGCATATGTGTGCTATTTCCCAGATCAGAAGCAGGCTAGGCTCCCTTTCAGTATTTTATGTCTGCATCTTTCAATGAGTGTGGTTGTTCTCTCAAGGGGAGTTTTACTTTATGGCTGAAAGGAAACCTGGTTTCTTGGCCTTTCTCTTTAACTCATTCCTCTATCTCCCACCAAGTTGTCTGTAAAGATTCTCTTTGGAATTGCTTCACTTCCTAAAAGATATGTTAAATACTGTAGAAGTAGTGAATGCCTATTCATTTCATCAAGGGGAAAACTGAAATTCAAATCAGAGGAGGGCCCTGACTAAAGTCCCATGGACAGTTAGTCGCAGTTCACACACTGGAACTCCAAGCCCAGTTCACTTTCTGCTACACTGCATTGCTTGGCATAACATCATCTTTTAATTAGCCGTGGTCATTGCCTCCTATGTATATTTGATAGAATACTGAGGAAAGCAAGCTGAACACATTTCGAAATCAGCAAGAACAGCTTTGAATAAGAAGAAAATTCATGGCAAGCTGATGGGATGGCTCCAGGTGTCCATTTTTCTACTTTCCCTTGTTATCACTTTCCCTGTTTTGGGTATACGGGGAGAAAGAATTTCCCATTGGCTGTGAGCAAAAATTCAATGTGTTTAATATAGATTTTCCTCAGGTTCCTTGACTTGTAATCAGCTTTATACTTTATACTCTTCCCTCTCCAGCTGTTCTCTGTGCAAAGCTGAACTAACTAAAACTGCTGAAAATGCCAGAGCTATTTAGCATCAGGGAATTTTCCCAACTGCTTCAACACTCTTGAAGTGACTAATTTAATTGGAATTATAAGGCACTAGATAATAATGATATCCTTTGGCTATGTTCTTAGTGGGTTGTACACCTGTAATGAAATTCATAATGAAAAGGAAAACAGAAGAACATTTGAGATGCAAACCATTTAATTTCCTGGACAGCTAGTAAAAATGTGGCATCCTGAGTAATGCCTTAACTTTGATTTTACCTTTGAACACCTATGATGATTCTGGTTGTTGGGTGTGGAACATTAGAATAATAGGGCCAGAAGAAATTCCCACCATATCCTAGGTTTACATAGAATTTCTCTTACTGGAAACTCAGTTCATTAGTCATCTGACTTTGAAAACTGGGAATAAATCAATCAGCTTGATGTTGATTTTATTTTATTTAATCTTATATGTTCTAGTCTTATTCCTGTTGTATTTTGGGGGTCCTATCTACTATCTTCTGTTCCTGGTGTTGAGGGGTAGTGTTCTATGGTATTTCTCCATGTCCTTGGATGATGTTTCTAAGAATATTTGTTTGACAAACATCCTTCGAAGATAGAGGCAGTATAACCATGAGATGTCTCCCTCCAGGGCAAGGTTAGACAGGTTTGCTTGAAGCCCCCTTTATAAGATTGTTTTCCAGCTTCGATGTTTCTTGGCTTTGGCAAAAATCTACTATGTGAGTTGCATCACCCTGAGCCCACTTCTGCGTGACTCCCACTCTTGCCCTCCCCATGAAACTTGAGTAATAAGAGCAAGTGATCCAAACAAAAATCTCATGCTGCCTTCTGTGTTCTCCTTAATAAAGTTCCTTGTCTCTAATCCAGGAGTCTTGTGTCCTCTGAGATCATCTATGAAACTAGCAGGACTTGTAGGCTAGCAAGTAGGGTTAAAACTCAGACGCTTCACAGTTCTTGACACCCAGTTTCTTCTTTTTGGAGCCTTAGCCTTAGATCTAGATAATTAAGTCCTGCCATATGATCTTCATCTCAGCATCTCTCCCTTGTTTAAGTGGCTCAGCCCATATTTCCAGTACCTGTTCTCACTAGATCATTCACTAGATGTGATTCCCTCTCTGTGTCCACAGTGAAATTAGAGACATCTAAATCTTGTAGGTGTCTAGAACGGGCAGGACAGGCATATTTGAATCTATTTGCCCATTCTAATTATTTAATAGTGACAGTTTAGGGCTTATGATGGAAGAATTCAGTAGTTGTATCCAAACTCAGGGTGAAAGGATTGCATGATAGATAGGTAGGTATAAGAAATGGTCAAGATAAAGTCCAAAACATCCGTATCAGGGCTCCAGGGTCAGGTGCACCCAATGCTAAACAATATGGAGAACTGGTAATTAGAGTGGTGCATATATGTATAATATGAAGTGAGCTAATTTTTTATGACAGTGAGTCCATTATCCAGAGTAGGTAACTACTCTGGTTATCACAGAGGAAAATGTGAAAAAAGGTGCCAAATTTTCTCCAATCTTTTCTCTGATTTCTCTACAGACAGGCAAGTATGATCCCTCTGATGAGGTTTAAGGGTGGAAAAGCACAACCAGCATAGGCGTTAGTGATATAAAGCCACTTTTACTTTAACAAGTTTACAGAATGTGCTGGTAATTTACAAAGTTTTAAAATGGCAAAATTTCTCTCTATTTTCCAGTACCGGGAAAACTTGCAAGTCTCCTGAACGTTTAACTTTTTAAAATAAAAACTGTGTCACCTGTTGTTAACATATTCTTTGCTTTGCCTGTTAGAAAGGAGAAAGTTTTTCTATTAACCAGAAACAGTTCCCAAACTCTGATACACATTAGAAACACCAGAAAAACCTTAAAATTACTGATACTGGGTTTCACCACCCCAGATTCCCACTTAATTGGTATGTAATGAATCCTGAGATTTTTTAAAAGCTCATCATATAATTAAAATATGAAGAGATAAAAATCACTATTTTATAGGATTTTACAGTCAGTATTTTAAAATATCTAGAATTCAGTTTTGGACTAGTATATAGTACGGATCAAACTTTTATTTTCCCAAATAGCCAACTTTTCCAATGTTATTTATAATATCTTCTATTTTTATTCAGTAGTTTTGTTTTCATCACTGATCTTTAAAATGATATCCTTATAAATATAAATTCCATATGTCTGAATCTGTTTCTGGACTCTCTGTTTTCCACTTGGTTTATTCGACAATTTTTTAACCAGTATCGCACCATTTAAATTACTGTTAATTTATAGAGTGTTATCTGATAACTAGTAGAACAGGTTTTGCCTTGTTGCACTACTTTTTCAAAATGTTCTTGACCATGTTATACACTTTATTTTTCAGAAAAAATTTAGGAGATTTTGATCAAGTTCCATCATCTGGTGTTTTGGGCCATATGGAACAAATCAGTCTCTGTACTGAAGTTTGGGAAATATGATGTTTTGATTGGTCAGACCGACTTGAGCCTTATGCTCTAACCTTGGAGCACTGTGTGAAAGGACCTGAGCTGAGATCCAGAAAGATGGTCTAGGGAGATAGAACGTGGTGTTAGAACTACAGAGTAGAGAAAAATTAGAGAATGGGGATCCTGTTACCTTGAAGGGCAGGAATGCTTGTGAAGCATTAAAACCCAGCAATATCCCTAATGTTATGGTATCAAGAATGAGTCCAGGAGATAATTTTAAATAGTAGTGCTCCAAGAAGTGATACATATACACTACATGAGGTGGTTACAAATGAACTACTGTTATTCGTGAACTCCACATACCCATCATTAAGTGTGCTTTTCAATACTACATTACTGTGGCTGCCTTCAAGGTTGTGCTGTACAATTTCCCTACATTAACTTTTCAGTTATTCAGAGCATCCCATTAGTTTACATTAGAGAAAAGGAATTAGAAAGGTAAGAAATCTAGGAGATCTTAATAGATGGGAGAATTCTATTAAGTAAGCATAATTAGGCAAGGAGTATCTTAGAATTGAATTGGAATTTCAAGGTCGCAAGTCCTATCAATCTTCTCCCTATAAAATCACCTTCTCGTCATCCTAGCGGATGAGTCCTCAGTCCCCGTATCCTACATAACTGCTACAACAAACTCTGATTAAGGATTCCATTGAAGATACCATGTTTGTTGCTATCTCAGGGCCTTGGTACATATTCTTTTCACTGCCTAAAAATTTCTTCACCTTCCTTTTTCCCTTTGTCTAGCTAACTGTAACTCATATTTTCCTGGTAGTATTTTCTTAGAAGTACGTAGTTTAGAGTGACATTCAAACTCCTTCATAGTTTGATTACCATCTATTTATTGTTTTGCCCTGTCTTCTAATAAGCCAGGCTACTCACCTAAATGCCCTTCTTTCTCTTATTATTTATGGTTGTGCCACTTACATACATTACCTGCTTGTGAAGCAGTCCTCCCACTTAGGAGTAATAGTTTTTTTTCCCTACGTACTCACATGCTCTTGGATTGTACTTAGTCACGTTTTGACTAAAATTACAGGGACCTGAAGGTAAGGGTTATTTCTGGATCTGCCCATATGTTCAAGGTATTTCTTCCAAGTAAGTTTGCATTACTCCAGGGTAAGCACCAGACTTCTTCATTTTTCTACCTTTCATAGAACTTTTGAGTGAGTGGCAAGAGATACTCAATGGCAGTGTTTCTTAAGCTTTACCCTCATCAAAATGACCTGGAGAACTTGCTAAAACACAGATTGTTACACTCTCCTACAAGCCTGAATCCATCTCAGATGGAGCCCAAGAATTTGCATTTCTTATAAGCTCCAGTGATGTTCAGGCTGCCGGTGCTAAAATCATACTTTGAAAACTACTATTCCGTGACAGTGTTTTAAAAACTGATTGCATGTTAAAATATCCTAGAAGAGGTTAAGTTTTTATTTTTATTTTTTTAAGAAAAAGACTGTGCCTGGGCTCCCCTCTAGACAAATTAAATCAAGATCTCTGAGGATGCCACATTTCTCATGAAAAGAAAAAATATTCAACAACCCAAACTGTTAGGAGATTTTAATGTGCAGCTAGGGTTGGAAATCACTGTTCATACAAATAGCAGATGAGTAAGCAGAGTCATGAACAAGAGAGGAGGCTTGCTGGGAGGCTAGGCCAGAGCAAATGTCAAAACCTCCTGAGGCAGCGTGAGTTAGGGCATGCATCTCACATTTTAATGTGCTTGCAGGTAAGATGAGGATAGTAAATCTGGGATGTATCTGAGATGCTGCTGGTCTAACAAGCTCCCAGATGATTCCTATCCATGAACCCAGCTTTGATTAGCAAAGAGTTTGGACATCCATGAAGAAAAAGGGTCAGTGCATGCAAGGGATGACAAAGGCAGGTGAGTGAAATGGGGCTGGAGAGTCCACATCTAGTAGTCCTTTAGAATTTCAAACATAAGAAAGAAGGGAAGTGCTGGGGGTTGGGTTCCCCTGTGGAGGAAGTTACTTCTAAACCATTGGTTTAGGACTTAAGTGAATTTTTGGAGAAAACATCCAGTTTTGACAAGACTGGCCCAGACTAAATATACAATGTCTACCTAATTAAGGAGGCAGGCACATGGGCAAAAAGGTAAATGCAGCTTCTGGAGGCACATCCTAACAGAATCCCAGAGAAATGTTATCAAAGCCTGTGGGCTTTCTCCACCTACTTAGCTGCCTTCGTTGAGAAGTAAACTTTCACTGGAGAAAATTAGGATTTTGCTTCATTCCCGGTAGCTGACATTAAATTAGTCCTCTAGAATGTGTTTGGAGGTCATATTGATTAGCAGAGATTATCTAAGCAGTAGGTGCTACGAATTCATTTAATCATTTAACCACACACCCTGCACATATTTCAGCTTTCTTAGTCAGGTTGACTTTTATTTGCAAAACACCTATCTGAAGGTGTGTTATAGTGGATGTCTAATTGATGGTGCTTGTTGAATTTTATGCTCTATAAATGCCAGATACTTTTTTCCCAGTATGCTCTTTCTTGATCCATTTCTCTAAAGTAAGCATTTGAAAGAAATTTAACACTTTATGGATTCTAAGACTCACTTTCTCACTGATTTTAGAGCTTGTGTTCAGGTTGGGGAGGGAGGATTGTGGAGTCTCCAGACTCAGCACAAACTCATTGTGCCCAGACAACTCACCTAAAAAGGAGCAGGAGAGTGTAGTTAGAGAGGCTTTACTCCACCCATCCAGACACCAGGCTACCGCCCATAGGCATCTTGTCTTCCCTCTTTTCTCTCTCATTGGAAGAATGTGTGTGTGTGTGTGTGTGTGTGTATAATAGTTTGAATGGTGACTGGTGACCCTCAAAAAGGTATGTCCACATCTTGAAACCTGTGAATATGGCCTTATTTGGAAAAAGGGTCTTTGCAGATGGAATTAAAGATCTTGAGACGAGATCATCCTAGATTATCCAGGTGGATTCTAATTCCCAGCCTAACTGTCCTAGTAAGACACAAAAGAAAAGACACACAGAGAAGGCCATATGATGCTGGAGGCAGAGATCAGAGAGATACAGCTGTAGCCCTGGAAGCCTCCAGACCTGAAAGAGGCAAGGGATGTAATTTCCCTGGAGCCTCTGGAGGAGGATGACCCTGTAAATATCTTGATTGTGGACTTCTGTCCTCCAGATTTCTGACAGAATAAATTTCTGTTTTTCCTAAAAGTCACCTAGTTTGTGGTAATTTGTTATAGCAAACCCTAAAAAATAAATACACTATGCATCAGCTTGGGGTCGGGAGGTGGGGCACAGAAAAAGAAAACAAGTTCCCAGGCCCTTCTAAAAGTCATTTTGTTTAATATTTGATCCATGCATTTGTTGTGCCTTCCAAAGGGGACGTCTGCAGACAAGTTCTCAGTGTCCTTCAATAAGATAGAGCCTTTCTTTGCTCCTACCTGAACCTTGAATCAAATACAGCTTGGTGAGGCCTGAAGCTAGAGGAATTCTCCAGTGACTGGGCTGGTAGAGAGCTATCCATTTGTGTACAGGGTAGCAGCCAAAGTCTTTAAACTAAAACAGACCCCTGGGATTAAATACTGGATATGCAAAAGAAAATTCTCTTCAGGAATCCTTGTACACCAGCCCCTCCATGCTATCAGTTTTTCTTCTCACTTTTCTACGTAGGCATCTAGAAAGATGCCCAACCTCTTGGGAGTAATCCATAGTCCCCCAGGGTTATTTCCAAAAGTCTTGTTGATGTTATCAGTGTTAACACAGTACCTCTTCTGATTAGTGTTCAGTCTTACTGTGGAATAGTTTTTTCTCTCTCAGATAATATTAGAAAATTAGTAAAAAGTAAAAATAATCAAGTTTGGCCAATTTTACCCCTACTGTCCCACTCCTCTTCAAAGACCTAGCACTTCTGTACATACAAGTAAACTGCACTTGAAAAGAGATTCTCTGTTTATGCTTCTACTTAAGTTCCAAGGCAAGTAAGCAGTTGAACTAGATGACAGGTAAGCAATCTGAGGAGAAGTGATTCCCCATTAGATGACATTTGATTTCCATTGTTGTCTTGGAAATACTTTATGCTAAGTATTGGAAAGAAGGAAAACCTATTGGCTGTTGCAAACAATTTATAGTGACTTAAAGTGGGAGAAAGAAGAAAAAAGCAGAGTGAAATTTTATAGGGTGGGGAAAACCTGGAGGAAGCTTAGATAGGATAGTAAACAAATTCAGCAATCCCTAAGTGTTATAGCAGAATTTAAAATAGAGGATGAAAGCTAGAGAACTCTGAGCTATGTCTGATCTGCAAATATACTTTAAAAATTCAACTAATATTTAAAAATCAGTATTTTCACATAAGATTACGCCTTTTTTTTTTTGTTTCTTCTGAAAATTTTGGAAGATCTGGCAGTATTGGGCCTTTATTCCAGCATTATCAGGAACTGCGTTATGCCTGTCCCTTCCAGTTGAGGGGTGTCTGAGGTCCACTCTGTCATCTACCTGGCCAGTCACACCAAAGTTAGATGTAGTTAAATATGGAAGGTACAACTGGACTAGGGGGATTGGATAAGTCCTTGAACAAGTACTTGAGTTATAATATCCTAAGTTAAAAGGAAGGGGATACTGGTATGAGTTCTGTTTCCCAAACATGAGTATGGAGTTCTAAAACTAATGTTAATTTTGGTTCCTTTTTTTCCAATTTCCCCATTCTCCCCATACTCTATTCTCTGATTTAGCATTAGACCTAGGTAAGTCAGTTAATATTCCTGTACCTTTGGTGCCTCATACACAAAATCGGAACAATTATAATTACCTCCTAAGGTTTTAGTAAGACCGAATAAGAAAGACAATGGATGACAATGATATAGCATAATAAGCACTTAAATGTTAGTTTCGATTATAATTGATATTCTTTAAAAAGTGCTGTTACTTTCCATCATTGACTTGAAATTGGAGGGTTCAAAGAAACAAGATGTAGAGAAACTCAGGCAACCAGTATGGTTGGAAAGAATAGGAAAGTTAGTTACTTACTGTGATACTACACTAACCCTTGAAAAAATGTGTGGTATTTAAACAAATTGCTTGCTAAATTTCTTTTTGGTTTCAGCAAAAACTCATGTTCCATTTTAAGAGTATGAAAGAGACAGTTAAGGCAAGAAAAGTGCATTTAGAAGTTTAAAGAGTGCAGGTATCAGATGGGTTAGGAAATGAGATTAACCCTTCCTTGACTAGTGCTCTTTTTACTGGCAGGATAAATTTTTTAGGGAAAGGAGTTATGCTGGCTGTGGAAGTAAATAGTGATAGGTGTTTTCTTATTTATTTTCTATTTAATTTTCAACCCCACGTCCATTTTATTCTCAAATGTAACTTCTTCTCTTAGTCAATCTGCTTTTTAGTAAAATTGTTCTTAACGTATTCAGTTTATATAATTAAATAGGGTTATGTGGTTACCTTTTATGTACCAATGTAAGGAACTCCATATAATCTAATTATTTTTTTCCATTGGGAAAACAAATATTTCACAGACAGAGGCTATAGATAAGGATTCATTACAAAGGCATCTCATTATTTTAAATGAGCAATTACATTATTTTTGATTCTGCTGAGAGTGGGCCATAATTTTGTCAAAGAGAGAAGGCTGTTAAAATTTGGTGGTCAGAAACACATTGAATTCCAATCAAATTTAGCAGTCCTATTGCGTTTTAAGACACATCTTGTAGGTTTATGTGGATTTTCCTAAGGTGAATTGATTACAGGGAGCATATTTCTATCTAAGGAATAATTAGTTACGTTGTGATTCAATGTTATTTGCATATTTGTGTCTTTGAAATTCTTATGAAAATGAGTAATTTTTAGCAATTATTCCCAGTGTTTGGGTCCACTCAACTAGTCAAAAATTTATAATTGAAAAAACTTTGGCCAAATCATCGGATAGAGCTAAGATTTGGTTTGGGGTCTTAGGAATCCCTAAGGAATCTCCTTGAACTTTGGGATATCTGTTGTTGGAATTTAGACAGTCAATGAGTTTGTCCAAAATATTTTTTGAAACAAGATCAGTGGAATGAATGGAAAGAAAGAAGGGCATATATTTTAGGAAATGGAGTGATTTTCAAAAGATTTAAAAGGAGGAAAATAAAGAAGAGGACGGAAGAGAAAAATAAAATTCACATAAATTGCTTATCACTGATACTATGGAAGTAAACTATTTTATAACAATATCTACAATCTATTGTTCACATAGCCTTCAAAGACAAAGATGTGCCATATGTAATAAGGTAAGAAACGAAGCAGTAAATCACCTTGTCTCGAATTATAAGTTTACTTACTTGTGCAATGTTATGCACAGTGTTTAGTGGCAAGCATATGTAGCAAATAGGACAAAACTTCTGTTTAAACTGGTAAAGTATGTTTATGTGCATGTGTGGCAATGGTGACTGTTGTAAAACAGTGAAGAATGAACAAATTAGAAAGTAGAGAATTACAATAGAGAAGAAAGGCACATAAGCCATCTTAATTCCGTTGCTACTTTAAATGAACAATAATACTTGCAAAAGGTATTAATTAATGACTCCCGAACAAAAAGTCTTTCAGCCTAAGTGGTCAAACCAAGTTAAGAGAAAAGGAAAACTAAAAATAAATAGATTTAAAAAGTAAGATCAACTTTACAAGCACCATTTTGATCTCAAATCTTTGTGGTAAGCCTTGAGAAACAGGACTTTACATATGGGAAGACCATAAATCTGGGCCTGTCAGGGATTTGAAGAGCCCAGAAAAGTTATACTGGGTGGCTCTGCTATACTCCAAATCTGGAAGATTAATGGGTAGTTTCGATTTTCTGATAATTCTTTATAACCCAAGCCTATACCTTTTGAGATCCAAAAGATATATTACAATAAAAAGTTTATAAGAAAATTTGTAATATAACCTATTCTACTTCTGTTTCATGTTCTTTCTTTTTCTCCTGTGGTCATCATCAGACAGTTAAAAAGAAATGGCTTTTGGTCAGCTTTAAACTCAAGCTTAAATAACCAGAAATAGGAATCTTCCTTATTATGTTTCGAAATGACTTTCAGTGCACCCTTTTCTAACTAGTCATAATTCAGCTTTAGAATTTCAAATATTAACATATTAGTCATTAGTTGGTATTATTTCAATTGTTTTATTGTTTAAATAAATTCAGCTCTATATACTAATTACTGTCAATGGTTTTCTTTTCTCTCTAATTTAAAGTCATAAAGTAGTAATAATTTAGTTCTTTATACATAGTTTGAGTATAACCCACTGTGAGAAGGCAAGGCATAGTCATTACTAAACATATTTGTTTTTACCAAATAACAAGTTTCTAAATTTGAAAAGCTTCTCTGTGCATGATATGTGAGGCCAACCCATTGAGCAACACCATGAGCAGATGCAGTAGCACGTGAAAAAAGTGGTTAAGCTTCTTGATGTTTAATGAAATTTAAGCACAAAAATACATTCATGTGTAACTAGTTTAGCTTAAGAATTCATGCATTTATTTACCTGTAAATACTCTTTAAACTTCTCTTACCTGCAAGACATCATCCTAACTGCTATAAAGCTTATAAAAATGAATCAGGTTCAACTTCTTTCCTTAAATAATTTACATTCCAACCTACGCATGTATATAAATAATCTACCACCAGAAAATGCTAAATAATCTAAATGAGGTATTTCTAAAGTGTGTGTGAATTAAATACATATTTGTGTGTGAGAGAGACAGCGAGTATGATATGTGCATACATATATTTGAGTTAAAAATATATGTATACACATTTGTGAGACAGATTAGATACGAGCTTAAAATGTGTATGTGTGAGCATGTGCGTAAGTGTATTTGTGTGTTGAGGTAACTAGGGGTTCACAGATATCATTAAGAGTTTACCATTTGAGTTGGCTCTGAAGCACAGATAAGATTTGGAAATATGGAGATGAAGGATATTTGACAATTTGGCATTGAGGAAAGAGTATATGAAGGTATAAGCAGAGTCCAGTAGGCTGACAAGTTGGGACCTGTTGAAAGGACAATGAAGAGCTGTCATGGCTAAAAGATAGGAGATAAATGCAAAAGAATAGTGGCAAATAAGTTTCAAAAGTAAGTTTGTTTCAGACGTTAAGTTTTTATTATGGAAATTTGATCTTCAATCTCTTAGCAGTGGAGTTCTGCATAGGAGAAAGGAATACTATAAAGGCTACAAAGATGCTCTTAGTTAAAAACATAATCTACTAGGGTGGGATTGGAACTGAAATAGATGTTTAGGTGTTTACATTTTCAGTATATTCAGTTTTGTTTGTTTTTACTGTGCTTAGACTGCTGGATCCCACATATAAGACTGAAGAGCACTCATTAAAGTGAAAATAGATGTAGACTTTCATACCAGGCATAAGGGATAAATTAAGCATCTCCTTCCAGGTATATCCCAACCTTGTCCTATGTAGATACCCTGAGTGGTTACCTGTGATTGAATGGAATTATTATATTTTCTAGAATGTGAGCATGCACTGATTGATGTCAGACATTTGGACTGTGATATGGTTTCACTCTGTATCCCCACCCAAATTTCATCCTGAATTGTAATTCCAGTAACCCTCATATGTCGAGGGCGAGACCTGGTGGGAGGTGATTAGATCTTTTCTGGTGATAGCGAGTGGGTTCTCATGAGATCTGATGTTTTTTTTTTTAATGTTTGACATTTCCTCCTACACATTCTCTTTGCCATGTAAGTTATGCCTTCTTCCCCTTCTGCCATGATTGTAAGTTTCCTGAGGCCTTCCCAGCCATGTGGAACTGAGAGTCAATTAACCTCTTTCCTTTATAAATTACCCAGTCTTGGGTATTTCTTTATCGCAGCGTGAAAATGAATACAGACTGTCGCTAACCAGAAATTGTATGCAGCAGGAGGGTTTCAGAGTCTTGTCAGATAAACAGATATGAGAAGAGGCCATGGATAATTTAAAATTCCATTTTATGTAAGCAAACATTTTAAAAAAAGATTCAAAAATGAATGGTAAGAAAGGGTGATAAAAGGACCACCTCACTGGGGACTATTGCTTGATCTTTGCATTGGCTGTGCATTGCCTAACACATTGGAGACAGAATATTATTTCTGACTTAAAAAACAAATCCCCATACCAAGCCAAGTAATAGGGTTTAGTATTCAACCCAACTATTTCTATTTTTTTCCTCAGAGTTTGCCAAATATTTGATTTGCTCAGAAAACAATCCTCTAAGAGTGCATTCATTGCTTCCTGCAGAAATGTGCCATTTATTAAAAATAGTTTATCTGGAACCTTCAGCATGTTGAATTGTGTCCTTTATAAATATATGTTGAAGTCCTAACCCCTGGTACCTCTGAATGTAATCTTTTTGGAAATACGGATTTTGCAAATGTAATTGTGTTAAAAATGAAGTTATACTTGATTAAAATGGGCCCTAAATCCAATGACTGATTTTTTTTTTATAAGGAGAGGGAAATTTGGAGACACTCAGATGTGCATACAGAGGGAAGAAAGCTGTATAAAGACAGAGGAAGAAACTGATGCAGCTACCAGCCAAGTAATATCAAGTATTGCCAACCACCACGTGAAGGCAGGAAAGAGGCCTGGAACAGATTCTCTCTCAGTCTTCAGAGAGAAAAAGCATGGCCATTAACACCCTGATTTTAGAATTCTAAGCTCCAGAGCTGTAAGAGAATAAATTTATGTGGTTTTAAGCCACCTAGTTTGTGGTACTTTGCTACAGCAGTTTTAGGAAGCTGGTATAGAAGCCAAGAAATAGGGAAGGGAATAGATGGGCTACATCATGTTTCTTGTCTTATCATTATCTCCTATTAAGAGGCTTTGTAACAAATATGCTTAATATTTATAGGATGCATGTATTAGCTGAAATAATTATACTTCAGAGGGAGATTTGTGGGAACACTGTGTCTTACCAAAAATCAGCAATCACACAGGAGACCTAGTGTCCCTGCAACCATAGTTTGTGGGCTTAAGACAAGGTGCTCTGGTTAGATCTTGGACATATAATACTAGAAAGATTCATTCAGTATTTACTATGGCTTGTTCAAGTATTTCGTAGAAAGTGCAAAGGGCTTAGAAACAGTAGAACTTAATTTGATTCCTAACTTTGCAACTTATTAGAAAGTGACCTTGTGCTGCTGAGGAAACTCCAGACTTCATTGGTAATACAAGAATTTTTAAGAGGTGAACTTTAATGTCCCTTTTAGCTCTGTGATTCAATGACTCAACAGATGAATAATTTTCCTAAAATAAGTTATAAAAAATCTGAGTAATAGAACTGGTATTTACAGTTTACTTGGCAGTAAGTACTGGCTTTCAAATAATTTTAATTAGTTCTTGTTGAATTATGATGTTTATTTTATTTGTATTTTATTAAAAATGAACTGCAACTCTTAGATGATTTTGCTAAGAATAAAGGAAAAGTAATTTGAATTTCAAATTTTTAGCCCATCGAATATGAAATGAATATTTAAAGATGAACAATAAAATTAGGCTACATTTTTGAAAAATATTTCTGCTTGCTAAAATCAGAATTATACAGCCATGACCTTTAAAATAAAAGACAGAGTTTCAGATAAATGCAGTGGTTGTAGATTATGGTTTCTGGAGAATTCTGCCTCAAATGATATATGCCCATTCATCTTTCCTTTCAAAGAATAACAATAAAAATCTTTCAGTCAGTTGAGTGTTCTGGAATACTAAAATAATATGAATGGCTTCCACTCTTTCATGTTAAAATGAGTCCCCCAAAGGTTTACAATCTTTGATGTCCAGCCATGCTTGACTTGGCATCTGAAAATTCTCTAGTAAAGAATTAAGGTAAATGGAGCATAAGTTGCTCTTAGCAAATTTGGTTTTGTAGATGTCATACTACATGCGTGTAATATACATGATAGTTACGCCACAGATGGGGGCACATGTGCTAATGTCATGAGAACGTCAATGGGAAAGAACCTAAATTTTGTAATGTAATCATAGTGGGGGGTGGCAGAATTACATAATTTATATGATAAGGCAAAAGGGAGGCTGCGTCCCTGGAAGGGTTCAGGCAATACGAGTCCACGCACAGCATTTCTCCATCTTAGATATCTTGCACATCTTATTTCACCCACATTCATTAGCTAAGCAACTCAAGGATCCCTGCCTTTTTTTGTTGTTGTTTGTTCTATTCTGCTGCCCCAATCTTTGGCTGATACAACAGAAGTATGAGTGAGAAACAGGGCATTTATAGCCCACTGTAGACTCCTTGGCATTTGGACACTCAATAATGTCTTCATGGTACTTCATATGCACGTGCACAGTGATAAAGTGTTTGCTTAGCCAACGTTTTCCTTATTCAGCAACACCATGAAAACGTCTTCTCCTTAATAAAATAATAACAGGAATGAAGATTTCTGATACATAATGAGCCCAGGGGTTGACAAAGGAACTGAATCTTTAAGAACTTGAACTCTCCAAGATCTCGCCATTGCACTCCAGCCTCGGCAACAAGAGCGAAAGTCCGTCCCAAAAAAAGAAAAAAAAAGAACTTGGGCCGGCCGCCCCTCCCTGTGCTCTGTTCCAGGCAGGGCTAGAAAGGCCGCTGCGGCTCAGTGGGAGTCCGGCAAAGGGAAACCGGAAAGCTCACAGTGTTTCTGTTGGAAGCGGCGACAAGATGGTGAGGGCGAGAAAGAGGCTGAGGTCTTACAATGTCCTCAGGGGCAGAATGGAAAAGCAGACATGCAATTGTGGGAAGAAACCCAAAGGAGTAAAGAACTCACAGCAGAAGTCCAAAGTCTAATCGGCATCGAGGCTTCTCTATAGGGCGCAAGGACATAGCTGGAGAGGGAGCTACGATGCCGCGGTGACGCTTCCACTCTGCCTGCGCTGCCCTGAGAACAGGTAATGGGCCTCAGAGGGATACGCGGAGGACGACGCCTACTGCCTGGACCTCGACTGAGACTTCGCAAGGCGCAGAAAACTCGAACTGTGTGTGTCAGAACCGCGACTGCTACAAGATGGCATTCCAAGACTTAGCCCGGGAATTGGAAAGGACACTTCCAGTTTTCAGAGGGAGCTCCTCTTCCGTAAGAACACGGCCCAGGGAGGCTGGATGGCCACTGTGTCCACTGAGCAAGCACTCCGGGAGCTCTAGAAAATGACCACAATGGGCAGAAAGTAGCTGTGAGGCCAAGGTCCAGCCTTTCCTAAATGGCCCTTTGGCTCCTGGGGCTCTGAAGTGCCAGGTGGACCTTGGGCCACCAAGAGCGAGGCAGGTCACGATTTGAGGGCTTAGGTCCAGAGCACCTGCAGGTTTGATGCTGTTTCCCTCGTAGCCGGGTCCTGAATGCCCAGAGACTCGGCAGAACATCAGCTGGTGCTGCTCCCTTTAAAGCACTTTTGATTGATTTCTTGTCAGTTTAGCTACTGTTCATTAGTTGATGCTGAAATTGTTCTCATTGAAATTTGATGGATGGTGTTAGGTTTGTAAGGAACTGCTTTTCAAATAAAGATATATATACACACACACACACACACACACGCATACACACACACATACAGAGAGACTTGGGTTCTCTAGAGGCACCCTGCTTGGATGCAACTCCCAGATCTGCCACTTGCTAGCTGTGTGACCTTGAGCGATTTACTTAATCTCTCTGTATACCGCATGCCATAAAAAGTAGAATGGGAATGGCAAGAGGACCTTCCTCTGAGGACTGAGTTAATACATGTAAAGTATGTAGAACAGCACCCTTAACATAATAAGCACTTGATAAATCATAGCTATTATTATTAATTAGAACTTAAAGATGGGTAACTAGAGAGGCAGTCTGGGGAAGGAGCATAAGTGTGCATCATCTGCAAACATCACAGGGAACAATTGTATAAAATGCTACAGTTGAATCCTCGCAGTTTGAATATTTTAAACTTGACATACCCAAATTGAGATTCTCATTGTGGGTGGCCAGCTCAGAGCATGAGAAATTGAATTTCGATTATTCATATCTTTGCACTCACAACTAGCTCTTTGAGAGCTAAGAGCTCCTCTGTGGAACTTAGACAACACATGAAAGTTAAATTCTGAACTCCTTTCCCTTCTTCTCACTCAAGAGAAAATTAAGAAGCATGTGGATAAATGTAAAGCTAGCAGAAGAGTCATAAAAACCTTGGAGAGACTTGAGTGTAGTTCGGTAGAAAGTTGTCATCTCATTGCCACATGAATAGACACAGGCACAATCAGGAGGATGGGGAGGAACACTGTCTTAGAGGATACAAAAGATGGTGTGGAGGCTGCTGAGGGGAATCTGGAGTCCCCTGAAATAGCATAGGTCTCCTATAAATTCATAAAAACCTTACATTGCAACATAGTCGTCAAGGAAAAAAATGCAAGCTGAAAAGTATATTTAAATGTTGCCACAGTACACTGCTCTCCGGGACCTAGCCCTGTGACTGGACCCCAGTAACCAGCAAACACTGCACCCAAATTAAGGAAGTGAGAGTACAGTGAGTTCACTATTCATGAGTTACCTGCCCAACAGCCTGACCTATGCTGCTTTCCTACCTCCCTACATATCCTTCTCACCTACACATTATCTCAGCCAGAAAGGAAATCAGCCTGTTCTTTGCATTCACCCTTTTTTCTCTTTATCATTTCTTTTCTTGTGATACTGCCTATGACTGCTACAAGAGATAACATGCCTTGAAGCTGCTGTGTCTGTTGCAGGTTCCTTGATTTTGAGCAAAGGTGGAAGGGACCCATGGCTTTTTCACATTCATCAAAGGAGGGAAAGGAAGCTGTCACTGGAAAGTCAGATCTAAACTTAACGTAAACGAATTTCACAGAACATCTTTCATATCTCCAGTTTAGGGGAACTAGTTTGGATTGTCTGAATAATAAATATACTGATATTGTTATTGTAGACTGCATTTTTTAGAAATATAAGGCCTGGAATTCCAGATGACCCCCAAGAGAAAAATGTGTTGTCCGTGGGAAGAAAAACAGATCGATGAACTGGAGAAATGATGTGACCCAACCACGTTCACTCATAGAAATTACTATATTTCATTCAGTACATAATATATTTTTAAATTGTAGGAGCACAAGATCTGGGGTGGTTATTTTTGTTCCAGTAGCCTGAAAAAAGTAGACTTTCCTATACTTATAGTTCTGGCTATGATGGACTCTGTATATCTCTAAGCTTGAATGTAATTAGAGCTCTTAGTATACAGCCCATCAGGTCAGAATCTCCAAAGGGATGGATGGAGAAACACCAAGCATCATCTTTTTTTTTCTTGGTTTTATCTTAAAAACACTAGTGATTGGGACTACTTTATATCTTCCAGACTTAAAGTTTTACACATCACTGAACACTTCATCAGAATGTCACAAGTATCTTACTCCTGTTTCTATCCCTAATGCATAGCTCAGTGTTAAGTATATAGTAGTCATTTAACACTTTTTCAAATGAGTAGATGAATGAATACATGGATATAAAATGAGTGTTCTACTTATGTAAACATCTCAGTGCACAGGTTAAAAACTTTCAAAGTAGGAAAATTTAATTACATTTGTTTTCCATTCTATTTTATGTCTAACATTGATATAATACGGCTTTTATCAAAAAATACCAAAGAGATAAAAATGCAGCATTATCTCCTTTTAACATAGCTGAACAGTTGCTCATTTCTTTTTCATATGAAAACATGAAGACCTAGACCTAGTAGTAGGAACCGTATCATGGGTATTCAGCAAATGCCATTTTCATCTGAAGGAGAAAAATTTAGAATTTGATCTCTCAGCTGCCCTCAGCCGTGTTAGAACTAAATAAGAAAGAAAGAAAGAAAGAAATGCAGGCAACCTCTAAAGTCCCATGTATATGTAAAACTGAGAGGGAGACATAGAACCAGAGAAGGCCAGAGTGGGAGGTACCTTACAGGTTATCTAGAGGAGTCTCCTTAGGTCTTAAATGTAGAAACTTGGACCCAGAAGGGGTAGAAACACAACATATCTACTCAAAAGAATACTGTTACAGCTGTTAGACTAAGAATGATGACCTGGTCTCATCATAGAAAAAGGCATATGATGGTAAATATATAGTAGAATACTAAATGTTTTATATGTCTTAATTGTAACTATGTAATAACATGCTCATTAAAACAAGACTAGTGACTTTGTTTTCTATCCTCAGCCATTCTCTTGCCCAGGAGTTAGGAAACATTTTCTATAAAGGGACAGAGAATAATTTGTTTAAGTTTTACTGGCAAAGAGGCCACCTACTTTGCCTTTGTAGCATGAAAGTAGCCATAGACTCTATGCAAATGCGTGAATGTGTCTGTGTTTGTGGCTGTAAAATAAGGCATGGCTGGATTTGGTTCAGTGGCCTCAGTTGGGCCACCCATGCTTCACTCTTAATTAATGTTCATTGATTAAACAAATATTAGGTACCAGTCATTGTGTTATCTGCTGGGATACAAAGGTGAATAAAACCTAATTTTCATTTCATTATAATGAAATGAAACTTAACTATAGTCATTGCCTTATTTTAGATTAAAAGTTATCCATGAATTATTACTTCTCTAAGGTAAGAAAATCCTTACCTTGTTGGCATCTTTCTAGTTGATATAACCTGAAGGATAAGCTGCTGCTTCCAACGTGCCTTAACAACCTAGGGAAGAAAGAAATGCAAATGAATTAGGTATGCTTTGAGTTTATATGACTATAGCTTACCCTCTTAATATACAGGGCTTAATATTAGTGCTTAGCTCTACAAAAGAAGAACAGAACTTAGTGTTTCTGTTGAAATTTGCCTTCAAAGACAATGGAATCAGTGAACTACAGAATCCTTGAGATCCTTTGTGGAATATTCATGCTTGGCAAATCCCCCTCTGTGTACTACCATTGCTCAAATAGAGCTCGAGGGATATTGAATAAATGCTGTTACAGAGGAGATAAGACTTCAGAAAAGAAGAGTACAAACAGAAACGTATGTTTTTACAAAGAACTAAATTGTGTGAGTGCTAATAAGAATGCAATCTAAGTTTAATCAGGAGTGGCTTGTAGAAGTTGGGTAAGTACAAATCTGCAACATTTTGATGGCTGTATTAGAGAAAGTTCTACATGCTGGGACTTGGACAAAAATTCTTATCAAAGTTATGAGTTTTACAAATATTTGATAAGTATAGGCTGATTGATTATCCTTTGTGTCTTTAGGTCAGTGACCTCTTGAGGCTTAATTGAGAAGGCAAACATATGTTTTTCCTAAGAGATGGCCTAGTGGGAATTTAACAATCTGGCTTATAAAGTATTGGTCATGAGTTCTTCAGAGAAACGGAATTAACATATGAAGAGATTTGTTATGGGAATGGGCTCATGTGATCACTGAGGCCAAGAAGTTTCATAATCTGTCATGTGCAGGCTGAAGAAACAGGAAAGCTGGTGGTGTTAATTCATACTGAAGTCCTGGGAACTTGTGTATATCTGGGGAGGCTGGCAGTGGACGATAGCACTGATATAAATCCCAACATTTAAAGAGCTGAGAACCAGGAGCTCTGATGTCCCAGAGAAGGAGAAGATGAATGTCCTAGCGCAAGAAGAGAAAGGGATCTTTCTCCACCTTTTTATTCTATTCAGGCCTTTAAAGGATTAGATAATGCTTGCCTACATTTCGGAGGAAGGATTTTTTTCTTCTCAGTCTACTGATTCAAATGCTAATTTCTTTCCAAAACGCTCTGATAGACACAACCAGAAATATTACTTTACCAGCTATCTGAGCATCCTTAGCCCAGTCAAGTTCGCACATAAAATTAACCATCACTCACTATGAATGAAAAACCTCAAAATTAAACCCACACTCAGCAAACATGAAAAGTAATCTAAGGTAAAACCTGATATTTGCTCATAATTTTCACCACCAACTGTTGGTGTGGGCAGAACTAATGTGTTTTTCTATGGAGCATAGCTTTCCTTATATGTGTGAAAGTAAGAAAGCTGTTAGTTTACTAGCAGGGTAACTTCTTGTTTTAATACTGTTAAGTAGATTGTATTGAAAATCCACCCCACATGAAGTTACGTATAAGGAAGATCAAAAGAAAATGACACATCAGAGAGACGCTCAGTTCCAAATCTGTCTGTGCATACAAACTGAGAACCAGGGTCTTTAATAGCAGAAAAAAATCTTTGCTGACCTTTTCTTTGTCTGTGAAATGTCCCCCCCCCCTTCTCTGTTAGGAGACATTTTATTATATTTCAGGCTTCAGAAGTTATGCGCTTTATTATTTTCTCTCTCCCCTGTGTTTTCATCATTTTGTACGTACATGTAATGAATCGGTTATCATGTTCTCATGTAAATATCATGTTCTCTTGTCTATGTACCTGTCTTCTACAAAACTCCATCCAGGACAAGGGCCCTTTCTTAACATTCCTTGAGTCTGATCATCCGCTTAGTATTACTTAAAGCATAGTTATTGGCTCAAAACATGTTTGTTCAATAAACATCAAGGTTGCATCTACTTTCTTGTTGTCACAACTGTTCCCCACTCATCTCTGATGATTGCTATTTTAAAATTTTGATTCATTTTTGATATCAAAAAGCTGATAGATTTTAGTGTAATAGTTGGATTCCTAATATCCATAGCTTGAGTTAACTACAGTATCAAAAGCTACTCTAATTTCAGCAATGGTCTTTTTTTTTTTTTTGAGACGGAGTCTCACTCTGTTGCCTGACTGGAGTGCAGTGGTGTGATCTCAGCTCACTGCAACTGCCAACTCCTAGATTCAAGTGATTCTCTTACCTCAGCTTCCTGAATAGCTGGGATTACAGGTGCTTGCCACTACCCCTACCCCTAGCTATTTTTATTTTTGTATTTTTAGTAGAAACGGGGTTTCACTATGTTGGCCAGGCTGGACTTGAACTTCTGACCTCTTGATTCACCAGCCTTGGCCTCTCAAAGCGCTGGGATTACAGGCATAAGCCACTCTGCCCAGCCTCAGCAATGCTTTTAGTAAATGCACATGCAAAAAGCATTTGTGTAGTTTTGAAAAGATAATAATGCATGTAGGTATATATGTGATTGTTCAGCCTACAGTAATCAGTGTACATATATGTTTCTATAATAAAAGTCTGTCAATAAAGCTGTTGCCCATAATGAGGCCTTAGGTATTGTGGATGGGGAAGACTGCCTTATGTCAATGAAGGAGTTACGTCTTTCTGCAGAAACTTTGTCTCTTTCTTTCCCATTACAGATCATCAGGTTGACAATACTGAATTGATGACACCCTAATAAGAAATAAAAGATCTTATGAAATACTTTCGTTTTGCTACTTACTACTTACACAAGAGAACAAATCAGTTCTATTACCTAAAAAGACAGACTTAATATTATTTAGTAGTTTGTCACGTAGACTACCTTCAAATTGCCAACAGTTTTGGTAAGCGAAATTGGCTTTTTCTCATAAAAATGGCCTTTTATAAAAATTGTTATTACAAATAACATGACTCATTTCAGGGAGAAAAAATACAAATTTAAGTCACCTCCCTTCATCAAAATTAGGCTTTTCCTAGTCAGGGACCCTATTTAATGTCTGGAAAATTTAAAAATGGTTTTTATCTAAACATAAAATCTACATATGCCAACATACAGTGCATAAAGAACAAGTTGTGTTTATTTTTCAAGGGATAATTATGTTTACTCTATTACCTATCATAATAATACCTGTCTGAATTGTTGTTGTAAGTCATCCATCATCTTAGAAGTAAATAATTTTCTTGTTGTGCTATAGAAAAACACATCAATACAGAGAATGATGATGGTGTAATTATAATAATTATCACACATAACATGGGTAGTTACTACCATTTAATTCTCTTTTAATTCATTATAGCACTAGTAAGAGTCACATTAAAAAGAAGATACAACATAAAATACCCTTAAAGAATTCTTGTTCACTGGAAATCCAAAGAATAAAAGTCTGAAGCAAATTTGGTTGGCAAGTGTTTTCTGGCTAAACTATAGTTATTGATATTTAGTTGTTGATATTATGGGTTTAAGAGGGATTAAAATAACTTTCAGCTGGGGAGAATGTTATAGTCATTTAAACGATGAGAAAGTTAAACAGACTAAAGACTTAATATCTTATGTTCCACAAAGTATAATAATTTGTGCTGCTAATTATCATTTTCTGGATTATTAAATGGCAGAAATCACATTATTTCCAGTTTTGTTTTTTTAATGCCTAATGAAGTATTTGGATTGCTTTCTAATCCACGGTGTCCTGGGTTGGACTCATGCTGGTTTGCTAGAGTTGACTGTTAAATGTTCAGGAATTGTGCAGGCTGCTTGGCAACACACTAGCAGCTTGAAATCAGGCACGGTGGGAATATTAATACCATGAAATGGACACAAAAAAGGCCTTTTCTTCCCGAAAGCAAGTTATTAATCATTTACTAGCATACCAGCAGTAACCATTCAATAACTGTTGAACAGTGAATGAGTAAATGGTAAAAATAATATTAATGATCTGAAACAATAAAAAGACATGCGAACCACCCATGTAATAAACACCCAGCATTAAATAAGGTGAAATATCTATAATCTGGTATCTAGCAGGCTTCCAGTTCTAATTTGGCCTTCAGCATTGTGTGTTCTTACACAGGATATTTACATTATTTGAGGTTTAAATGACTTGCTCAATGGTGTGTGTGTATATATGTGTATCAGAAATGGTGGTAATAATGTTCACCATAAGGAAATATAATGGAAATTAAATACAGGGATTGCCTAAATATGTAAGACTAAACCATAGAGAATTGACATCTTTATAGGTCAAAACAGTTAGGGGTAAGCAATTTTCCATACTTTACCTTAGCAGTAGCTGTGCAAGAGGTATTGGAGTGGAGAAAGAAAGAAAGACAAAGACAACAGGTTAGAAAGAAGGAATATAGAAGATATCATTTTATGTAATGAACAAAATGTATGTATCCATTCACATCTTGCCGGTCTTGTAGTTCACGATTACAATTGGTGACTCATGTTACAAAAATTTAGACTACATATTCGGGGCCAAGTTAATTAAGAAACACTTTAAAAAATCTATTTAGGTAGCTAGCTAGTTAATTTTTTGAAAGGAATATATGTTCTTTATAAAAAAATTCTAGCCATCGTTAAAATACCTGTGTGTCAAGGGGAACACATGTATTAATTAGAACCTAAATCACATTATATATCCTGTTCTACAGTGCACTTTTCCAACTAACATGCCAGGGACATCATGCTATTTGAATGAATAGAGATCTATTTTATCTCTTAGAGTAGGAAATGGTAGGCAAATGAGATATTCCATTTAACGTTTAGACAGGCTGAGTGCATTGGCTCATGCCTGTAATCCCAGCACTTTGACAAACCAAGGCAGGAGAATCACTTGAGGCCAGTAGTTTGAGATCAAACTAGGCAACATAGTGAGACCCTGTCACTATAAAAAATAAAAATTAGCCAGGTGTGGTGGCACAAACCTGTAGTCCCAGCTAATTGGGAGGCTAAGGCAGAAGAATCACTTCAGACTAGCAGTTCAAGGTTACAGTGAGCTATGATCATGCCACTGCACTCCAGCCTGGGCAATAGAATGAGACCTTGTCTCTAATAAATAAATAACATTTGAAAAAATATAGCTCATTTGTTATCCAAAAGGATTGTGCTAATTTATATTTTCTCCAAAAGTGTAAGAGTGTATCTTTTATCCATATATTCAAAAACACTTCGTAAATCACTTCTAAAATATTTACAAGTCTGATATAAACAATCTTTTAAATTTCCATTAATTGATTATTAATGAGCATAATCTCCATATGTGTTTATTATTTTTAATATCTTTATATTTCCTATTTGCATTTTTTTGAGTTGTAAGGATTCTATTGCTTTTAAAATATATATATATATACACATACATATATATATGTATATATATATTTTTTCCGTCAATATGTTCCAAATATATTTCAAAATTTTTATTTGTTCTTAAGTTTTCTCTGTACTATTTTTTACTGCATCAACTTTTTAAAAATTTTGTGTAGTAAAATCTGTCAATATTTGCTTTAAAGATATGTTAAACACACACATAAATCCACTCATTTTTCCAAAATTTTATATATGTTTTTCTATTTAAATCTTAGATTTGTGTGGAATTTGGTGAAATGAGTGAGCTCTGGTTTATTTGTTATCCAACGACTGGCAGTTATTGAATAATCCATCTTTCCCTTGTCTATTTGAAATACTTGCTTTCTCATATTTTAATTGTCATTGTATCTTGGATATATTTAGACTTTTGAAAATTATTTTCCAGTGATTTATTCCAGTCCTGCCCCAAGAGGGCCCACTGTAATTTTGGTTGTTTTATTATATGTTTCAATGTTATTTAGGACAAGTCCCTGTCATTACTCTTCTTTTGTACAATTCATCTGGCTAGTCTTAAAATTTTCTTCTGAATAAATTTAAAAGTATTTCAACACATTGCAAAATGAAACACAGACATAGACAGGCACACACACGTTGGAATTTTCATTGAGCCTACATGAAATTTATTGATAGTTTAGGGAGAACTGACATGATACAAATTGAATTTCACTATCCAAGAACAAAGTTGCTTCCTCCATTTATTTAAATCTTCTTCTTGCTTCAGTAGAGATTTTTTATAACTTTATTCATATGAGTCCAGCATATTTTTGGTAAGGTTATTTCCATTTTTTTTTTTTTGCTCTTGCTATTTTGAATAGGATTTTTTTAAATTGTACTTTCTAACCTATTACTATTTGTGTGGTAGAAAGACAAGGTATTTTTGCATATTTTTTGCCACTATTTAAAAATTCTTTAATATTTCTAATACCTTTTTTGGTAGCTTCTCTTTAATTTTTCATTTATTGCTAATGTTCTCCGCTTACTGTATATTAAATATTTTCTACCTCTCTGGTCTAATGACATCGGCAAACAATTCTAGAATGATAGCAGGAAATGCAGGTACTGTAGTTCCCCATTACCCACAGGTTTGTGTTTGACAGTTTCAGGTGCTCTTCATCAACTGAGCGCTGAAAGTATCAATGAGAGAAAGAGAGAGAGAGAGAACACATTCACATAACTTCTATTAGAGTACATTGCTATGATTGTTGTATCTTATTATTAGCTATTGTTACTAATCTCTTACTGTGCCTACTTTACAAATTAAACTGTATAATATGTATGTGTAAGAAAAACATAGTACAGTCATGCATCATTAGACATTTCACTCAATGATAGATTGCATATATATTGGTGATCTCATTGATTATATTTTTACTGTACCTTTTCTATATTTAGTTCTCTTCAGATACATACATATTTACCATTGCATTACAATTGCCTATGATATTGAGTACAATAACATGCTATTTTTTTGTAGCTCTTTGTTGCTGGTTTGTAGCATAGGAGCAAAGGCTCTAATATACACCCTAGATATGTAGGAGGCTATACCACCTAGGTTTGTGTAAGTACATTCTATGAAGTTTGCACAATGTCTAAATTGCCTAATGATGCATTTCTTACAATGTATCCCTGGTGTTAAGTGTCACGTGACTGTATAATATTTAGGTATATAGATTGGATATTCATCTCCTCCTAATCTTATGTTGAAACGTGATCTCCAGTTTGGAGGTGAGGCCAGTGAGAGGTGTTTGAGTCTGCTGTTTTCTGCCTCACCAGAAGCAGATACTGGCACTTATGCTTCTTGTACAGCCTGCAGAACCATAAGCCAAATAAACCTCTTTTATTTTATAAATTACCCTGCCTTACATATTCCTTTATAGCAATGCAAAACTGACTAACATAATAGGATTTCGTAATATCATGGTGTCAAGCATCCACAGGGAGTCTTGGAATACACTCCCCTTGGATAAAGGGGGAATTACTATCTCTGTATCTTATACCTGACTCAGATGGCAACGCTTTTAGAATTTCACTAGTAAACATAATATATAAGAGCTGGTGAGTTGTGTTGTAGGTGTTTTATCAGTTGTGTTGTATGTGTTTATTAGTACAGAATCCATTAGTTTCTTGTTTCTGTTATTTAAAAAAATTATTAAGGATCTACTAAAATTTTTGATATATTTTTACCACTTGTTGGAGGGAAAATAATCATATTTTCTCATATTCCACTGTTGTTTTAATAAGCTACTAGAATTGATTTGCTAAGAGTTTGTTTAGAATATTTGCATATCGTAAGTGGGACATACTTGTAATTTTCTTCTTCAGTCCTGTATTCTAAGTTTTTCTCATGATGCTATTATGATTTTGTAAGAAAGGATTGTCAGTATTTCTTTCTTAATCTATATCATTGATTCCCAACCTGGGATGCATCTCAGAATTTTAAAAGCTAGAAACTGAAGAAATTACTAAGGCCAGGGACCTACCCTAGATCAATTACATGGATGTAGAGTGTCTATGATTCCAGTTTAATATAGTCTAAGATTTCTTCCTTTTCACCTTGTCAAAAGAAGTAGACCAAAAAAAGAGCACTTGGAAGAAAAACAGGGTTAATGGAAGTAATGTCATATTTTCTTTCTGCAAGTTATCCCTTTTTCTCTTTCTTTTTCTCTTTCTCTCCCCATTTCCTTCCCATTTTGCTACAAAGAAGTGTTTTGGCAACAATTTAGGTGACAACACTCTGCATGACTGAATAGTTTGCATTGATATTCAGTGCTTACCTATTTGTGTCAATACTTTCTTAGTATGTTCCATCTGTAAAATCACAAGTTCCATCCCAGCTCCAGGAGATAACAGATGAAATATCAAGCAAGAAATGAGAAGGAAGTGATGCTGATTGCTTTCTGGAAGACTCCATTTGTAAGCTAGTGGGAATCCATATCTTTCCCAGTTGACCTTTCTTGTTATACTTTATATTTTTTTTGCCTCTAACATAAAAATTATCATGGGGATTTGTGGGAGATTGTCTGATTCTTGAAACTGCGTTTGTTACTTTGTGCAATTTATAGCAGCTTTCCACAAGCAATTTATCAGTGCTTGTTGTTTAATGCCCTGCGAAAGATCTGCCAGTTCATACTCTCACAGGAATATTGAGACCCTTCCTCCATATGCAGATGTTTTTCTTGATTACGTTTAATTCTGATTCTGGGATATTGCTAACAGTGATGTCAAGGAGCATGGCATGGTGTCTCCCCTATGTTCTATGGCCCTCTCAGCTCTAATAACATCTTTCTGTTATATTAACCTGCTGTTCAGTGGATTCTTAGCCATCTGCTTCTGGTTTAGTACTGTGATTTGAGTATTGTATCTAGCGGATACAAAGGGTAAGAAGATAGATGTTAAACATTCTCTTTCTCTGTGTGCTACTTAATTGACTTGACATATTACACCTTGTAAGTTCTTGCGTCTGTCAACACATCCTCACCACCTCCAAACTAACTTGCACAAGCCTCAGTATGTTGTTGGCTTAAATCCTTGCTCCCTCCATAGTTCTACCCAGTGCTGAAGATGAACAAATAGTTTCTAGTTCACATGCTGATTGATAAACATCACACTTGATAAGTAATAGTAAATGGTTGTGTTAGAATCCTGAAGCCATGTATTTGCTATTCAGATCTCGTCCAACAGGGAAGATTTAGTGACTGGCGACTTGGTTTCTACTTTAATTACCTTTATTTTTATTTTTTGAGGTGGAGTCTCACTCTGTCTCCCAGGCTAGAGTGCAGTGGCCTGATCTCGCTCAGATTACTGCATCTTCCACCTCCTGGGTTCAAGTGATTCTCCTGCCTCAGCCTCCCTAGAAGCTGGGACTATAGACGCATCTCATCGGGCTAATTTTTGTATTTTTAGTAGAGATAAGGTTTCACCATGTTGGCCAGGCTGGTCTTAAACTCCTGACCTCAGGTGATCTGCCTGCCTCAGCCTCCCAAAGTGCTGGGGTTTATTACCTTTTTCTAAGTGTCATGAAAAACACTACTTTTCATATATATAAAACATTTTCTCATTCTAGGAAATACACTCATTTACTTATAACAACATTAGATTAATTTTTTTAAACCAAGTTCATTAGTGAGTTTATTGCATATTAATACTGCAACTTATGGATACTCAAACCTGAATTTCTTGAATCTCAGTTACTTTCCACTGTAACGTCTCAGGAAACAGGGATTTTCGTGAATTATTTATACTCTATAAGATGGAAAACAAAAGGTGTCTTGCCTTAGTTTGAAATTAAACTTAAAAATCTTTTCCTTTTACGTTTCCAATAATTAATGTTATTTATGAGATATACTAGAAAATTTGGGAAATATCAAAAGAAACTTCAAATGGAAGGAAAAAACTTTACATTATCATATCCTCATTGTTAAAATATTTATATACATTCTTCCAGTTTTTGTGTTATAACAAAATGTAATTAAAATTATCCCAAGTAAATAACATATACATATATATCTTATTTGTTTCACTTATCATCATAACATAAGTATTCTTTAGTATTCAAAAACTATCACATTATTTTTAGGAGCTCATAATATTCCATTAAACAAATGTGTTTACTTCATCTAACCATTCCTAATGTTGTTTATTTTCATTGATTTCTTGATTTTACCATAATTAACAATGCCACAATGATATATTTTAGATTATTTTATTTTACTAGAAGTTAAATTCTCAAAATGATGGCAAAAGACATCATTTTAAAGCTGTTACTTAATAAAGCATATTTTTAAATAACCAACTGAATATTACAAGACATGTCTGTGCAAGATAGCTTTTAATCTTTGTCATTTTTCTAAAAACATGAGTCAGGGAGGATGGTAGCAATGAAGACCCCATCCTGGCAGGTGATAAATTTTTAAGTAGCTTTGCACTGGAAAGATGGAGTAGATGCGTGATTGAGAGCTGTTGTACAATAGGTGCTATGAAGCAGAGAAAAATATAGGAAACCTTCTGAGGATAGTTGATCTCAGTAAAGTGCTGCATCAGAGCACATGTTGTATAAATGTGCTTATTGGGATTTCATCTAAAAAAAGAGGAACTAAAAATTACCAAAATAGTTTATTTAACTTTATAAAGTTTAGAATACAGTTGACTATATACGATCATCAGACGCTTACTAAAAAATATCTCACTTTTCCAGTATGTTTTTCTGACAAAGTTCAAAGTTAGTGTAACCCTTCACTTCATGGGTGACTTGAATTGCATTCATTGAAAAGGGTCCTTTTGGCAGAAATCTTTCAGTATGCCAGCAGTTTTCCCAAGGCCCTCTCCTAATCTTTTGAAATTCAGATTTTTCTTCTTTGAACTGTCATGTTATGATCCTCCTCATCAGTTTCCTGATCTCTTCGTCTTGTTAACTGGTCTAACTCTGCTAGGAAGACATTCGTCAGTGGCTTTCTGTGTGGTTCTTCAACATCACTTTTATGAAATCCTGGATAATTTGCAGAAATGTAATTTCATAATTCAACCCAGTTGCACTTGTATCTTAAACATCTGATTTGTTTAAATGACGGAAAGGAAAGAAATAGATGTCTGTGGTAAAAAGAGAAATGTTTGAGTAAGGACTGATTTGATAAATTGTCAATTAGCAAATATTTTGTATTATGAGTTCTAACTAATATTATAACCTTGAGATTGTGGCTAATAAACACATGGGTAAAAAGGCCACCTGTGTGCTCTGCTCCTGCTCAATCCCGTCTTCCAACCACGTTAAGTATTAACATTTCACAGTAAAAAACGAGCAATTTAATGAAGATATTTTCACACTAACCATGAAGCTTACCTCTACAAAGAACAATGCTTCCCAGTATCAGCTTCACATCAGAATTGCCTTGGAAGCTTTTAAAAAATGTCCATGCCCAAGCGTTACTTAGATAAATCAGAATTTCTGAAGCTGGGTCCCAGATAACAGTATTTTTAAATGTTCTTTTAAAAACAAAGTATAAGTATGTATTTCCCATTTTCTGTATCTTCCATCTTTAAGAATTCTTTGTTTATTTGTTTGTTTTTTGTCACCCATGCTGAAGTGCAGTGGCATCATCTCGGCTCACTGCGGCCTCCACCTCTCGGGTTCAAGTGATTTTCCTGCCTCAGCCTCCAAAGTAGCTGGGATTACAGGCATGTGCCACCATGCCTGGCTAAATTTTGTACTTTTGGTAGAGACAGGGTTTTGTCATGTTGGTCAGGCTGGTCTTGAACTTCTGACCTCAGGTAATCTGCCTGTTTTGGCCTCCTAACGTGCTGGGATTATAGGCGTGAGCCATCGTTCCCCGCTCATCTCTAAGAATCTTTATTGACTATATCTGAAGATTTAGTGCCTGCAATTCTGCACTTATAATTAATCCCTATATAATTGTGATTTAAGTTATTCTGGAGAACAATTTGATCTCTTTTTTTCTCTCTCTCTCTTTTTTTCTTTTTTTTTGAGATGGAGTCTTGCTCTCTTGCCCAAACGAGTGCAGTGGCGCAATCTCGGCTCACTGCAACCTCCACCTCCTGGGTTCAAGCAATTCGCTTGCCTCAGCCTCCTGGGTAGCTGGGATTACAGGCACCCGCCACCATGCCAGCTAATTTTGTACTTTTAGTAGAGCTAGGGTTTCACTGTGTTGGTCAGGCTGGTCATAAACTCCTGACCTCAGGTGATTCACCTGCCTCAACCTCCCAAAGTGCTGGGATTACAGGTGTGAGCTACCATGCTGGCCATGTCTTGTGTCTTTTTTGTCGCTCTATTACTCTGTTACTGCCTTCTACTTAAGTAGATATTTTCTAGTGTTCCATTTTAATTCTTTTGTCAAAAAGCATGAATCATGAAAGAAAAATTTGGTAAGTTGGATATCATCAAAATTACAAATGTTTACTCTCTGAAAGTCATGGTTAAAAAATGAAAAGGCCTCTCTTACATTCTTTTTGTTTCTTTCTTTCACTCTCACGTTCTTTCCTCTCTTTTTCTTTCTTTCAAAAAAAAAAAATGAAAAGGCAAGCCATGAACCAGGAGAAAGTAATCGCAAAACCTATCTTATAAAGGACTTGTATCCTGAATATATTACTTACAATTCAATAATAAGAAAACAAATGATGCAGCCAAAACAAATGAGTAAATATTCAAATAGTCACTTTACCAAAGAACATATACAGACAGCAAGTCTGAAAAGATGCTCGGTATCTTTAGTCATTATGGAAATGCAAATTAAATCCAGGAATTAATATTATACACTCTCTTGAATGGTAAAATATCAAAAGACTCACAATATCAAGTGTTGCAAGAATATGAAGTAACTGAACCTCTCATACGATTGCCGGTGGAAAAGCAAAAGAGTATTCCAACTTTGGAAAATAATCTTGTAAAGTTTCTTATAAAGTTAAAAATATATTTATCAGGCCAGGTGTGGTGGCTTACGCCTGTAATCCCAGCACTTTCCAAGGCTGAGGTGAGTGGATTACTTGACGTCAGGAGTTCGAGACCAGCCTGGCCAACATAGTTAAACCCTGTCACTACTAAAAAATATAAAAACTAGTGGGGCGTGGTGGCAGGTACCTGTAACCCCATCTACTCGGGAGGCTGAGGCAGAAGAATCACGTGAACACAGGAGGTGGAAATGCAGTGAGCTGAGATCAAGCCACTGCACTCCAGCCTGGGCAACAGAGTGAGACTCCATCTCAAAACAAAACAAAACAAAAAACAGAAAAAAATAATAACCCAGCAATGCCATTCCTCGGGTATTAAGATAAACAAAAATCTACATCCATCTTGAAAATGAGAGAAGTGGATTTTAAGTGTCCTCACCACAAAAAATGGAAAGTATGTGAGGTAATGTGATAAGTAGGTCAGGTTAATTATTTCAACTTAGTCATTCCACAATGTATACATATTTCAAAACATGGTCCATGATAAATTTGTAGAATTTTTCTTTGTCAGTTTAAATAATTACTTAAAAAGAAAATCCACACCCAGATAAACGCTTGAACGTAAATGTTCATAGGAGCTTTATTCTTAATGGCCTAAAACTAGAAACAACTCTACGTTGATGAATGTGTAAGTGAATAAACAAACTGTGGCATATCCATACAAGGGAATATTGCTCAGCACACACGACAGACATCAGAAGCATTAGGCTAAAGGAGAGAAATCAGACACAGACCATATGCTTTATGATGCTACTTACACAAAATGCTAGAAAAGTCAGACCTTTAGCAACAGAAGGCAGACTGGCAGGATTCAGAAGTGAGAGGAGGAGATGGACTGCAAAGAGCCATGCAGAAATCTAGAGCATGATGGAAATCGTCTAAATTACTTGCTGAGGTGGTTGTAGTACTGTCTGTCAAAACTCATTGAGCTGTGCACTTAAAATTGGTTAATTTGATGCATATAAATTATACCTCAATAAAGAAAAGAGAATTAGAACTAGCAACAAAAATAAAAGGTACTAGGAATTAATGAAATGCAAGAACCTTCATGAAAAAAATAAGACTGGCCAGGCGAGGTGGCTCACACCTGTAATCCCAAGCACTTTGGGAGGCTGAGGCGGGTGGAGCATGAGGTCAGGAGATCGAGACCATCCTGGCCAACATGGTGAAACCCTGTCTCTTGCAAAAATATAAAAGTTAGCCAGGCATGGGGGCAGGCGCCTGTAGTCCCAGCTACTCTGGAGGCTGAGGCAGGAGAATCGCTTGAACCAGGGAGGCGGAGGTTGCAGTGAGCCGAGATCGTGCCACTGCACTCCAGCCTGGGTGACAGAGTGAGACTCTGTCTCAAAAAAAAGAACAAAAAAAAAAAACAGAAAATGATAAGACTATATTGAAAGAATTGGAAGAGACAGTTCATGCCCAGCAAAGATTCCAGGTGACCTCCCACACAGCACAGCCTCCTCTGCAGTTACGCTGTGGCCTTGTGACAATGTTCACGCTGAGAGACATAGTTCAGATGGGGGTATCTCTTCTAGTTGTCTCTTCTCCCCCCACAATGATCTTGGAGAATGGGGGTACAGTTAAAGTTGGTATCAGTGAGGAAGATGGCTGCGTGGGCTGCACAGGACTTTGCCTGAGCTGGAATAAAGCTTTACTATCTTAAACTTTGAAATCTGGGGCTTTTTCTGTTGGGGCTGTTAGTGCTCATTTATACAAAAGACATTAAAGAAGACCCAAATGTGGGGAGAGTTATACCCTATTCATCCACAGGAATACACATTTCTATAACAATGTCAATGTAATTTCAATCAGAAGCCCACTGGACTCTCCATGCTCCTCAACAGATTCTAAAATGTCTATGGTAGTGCAAAGACTGGAGTAGCCAAGACATTTCTTAAGAAGAAGGTGCGGGGCTGGGTGCAGTGGCTTATCCCTGTAATCCCAGAACTTTCCGAGGCCGAGTTGGGTGGATCACCTGAGGTCAGGAGCTCGAGACCAGCCTGGTCAACATGGTGAAACCCCATCTCTACTAAAAATACAAAATTAATTAGCTGGGCATGGTGGCGGGTGCCTGTAATCCCAGCTACTTGGGAGGCTGAGGTAGGAAAATCTCTTAAATCATGGAAGTGGAGCTTGCAGTGAGCCGAGATTGCACCACTGCACTCCAGCCTAGGCAACAAGAGCAACACTGTCTCAAAAAAAAGGGGGGCGGGGCGCGGGGAGCTGGGCACATGGCTGACACCTATAATCTCAGCACTTTGGGAGGCGGAGGTGGGTGGATCACAAGGTCAGGCATTCAAGACCAGCCTGGCCAACACAGTGAAACCCTGTCTCTACTAAAAATACAAAAAAAAAAAAAAAAAAAAAAAAAATTAGCCAGGCATGGTGGTGGATGCCTGTAATCACAGCTACTCTGGAGGCTGAGGCAGGAGAATCGCTTGAACCTGGGAGGCAGAGGTTGCAGTGAGCCGAGATCACACCACGTACTCCAGCCCAGGGAACAGTGTGAGACTCCATCTCAAAAAAAAGAAAGAAAGAAAGAAAGAAGGTGGGGGACTTACGTTACTCAATATCAACTCACTTTTTAAAGCTAGTGTCACTGAGACAGTGGACTGTTTAAATGGGAATAAACAAATAAGCTAATTCCCTATTTCAGAATAGAGAGCCTCAACACAGACCCAGATATGATAGAGAAGTGACATTGCATTGCATATTATTTAAGCCTCATTCAAGAAACAATGTAGGAATAATTACTCATATGGGGCACAAAAAGAAAGTGACCTACCCCTTCACACCACACCAAAGTCAAGCAGAGCAAGCACTTAAATGTGAAAAGCAAAACTTCATACTTCTAGAAAGAACATAGAACACATCTTTGTAACAACAGGGTAAGACAGGTTTCTTAAGCAAAAATGGCACTAAGGAAGTACTAGACATTAAACATATACATATGCTGCCAAAATTGACCTCATTAAAGTATAAAGCTGCTGTTTACCAAAGAACACCCTTCCAAAAAAAAAAAAAGTGAAACTACAAACCATAAACAGGAAGAAGATATTTGCAATAAATACAGTGGACAAAGGATTCATTTAGTTTTTCAAACAGATGTGTGTAAAATCCTTAGGAATCAATAAAAAGACAACAGAAAATTGGTCAAAATATGTGAATAACTATTTCTCGGAAGAAACACAAACGGCAAATGAATATATGAACAAATATCCAAACTTACTGGTAATTGAGGATTTGCACATTAAAACACGATTACATATGACTAGACTGAGAAAAATAAGAAAGCCTGATGATTCCAATTATTGGCAAGAATGTGAAGCAAGAGTAATTCTCATACTCTGCGGGTGGGAGTGGATATTGTTCAAACTATTTAAAACAGCTTGGCATTATCTTGTAAAGCGAAGATTAATTTACTCTGTGAGTCAGTTATTCCACTCCTAGATACAGAGATCCTCTTACCCATCTTTTTCATGAGCCACAAACAAGAACATTTGGATCAGCAGTCCTGTTAATCACAAGAATGATAATTGACTAAAATGTCTATGTTCAGAAGAATACATATGTAAATGGTGGACTATTCATATACTGGAATGCTATACAGCAATGAAGATGAATTATCTGCATCAACAAGATCTCAAGATTACAGTATTGAATTTTAAAAAACCAAATTATTAAAGAATGCATGCAGCATACCATTTATGCAAAGTTTTTAAATTACAAATATATTCAATGGTGTATGAAGATGGTGGATATGGGCCACCCCTAAAGCAGGTAATAAAAAGGCCCATTGTTTGTAAAGAAACTGACTAAAAATCTGATTTTTATTGTCACCATAAATCAGCAATTCTGGACAAAATTACTGAAAAAATTCTTGCCACGAAGGCAGCTACTTCCAATCTCCACGCCCCACCTTGGTATGCAACTGAATACATTCTTGGAGTCATTTATTTCTATAGAAAGACTATCACTGAAAGTAATGATAAAATTCAGGTGAGAGGTTTTCCTTGGAGGGAAGGAGAGGGACACACTTGAGCAACAGCACAGATGCCTTCAAAAGTATTCCTTATGCTCCATCCCTTATGTTCCATTCCTTAAACTGAGTGATTGGTACATGGCTGTTGATATTATTAGCCTGTCACCCAGGCTGGAGCGCAATGGCGCAATCTTGGCTCGCTGCAACCTCTGCCTCCCAGGTTCAAGCGATTCTCCTGCCTCAGCTTCCCAAGTAGCTGGGATTACAGTCGTGCACCACCATGACTGGCTGATTTTTGTATTTTTAGTAGAGACAGGGTTTCACCATATTGGCCAGGCTGGTCTCGAACTCCTGACCTCATGATCTGTCCCCCTCAGCCTCCCAAAGTGGTGGGATTACAGGCATGAGCCACCTTGCCTGGCCGACATTATTTTTTAGAATCTGATTTACATAATGTACCTCTTCGGTATGCGTGAAATGTTCCACCCTCAAGAGAAAGAAAAAGCAGCAAAATCAACAAGGGGGCAGGTGGAGGAGAAGGCACACTACTCCTCTCTGCGTCCCGTTCCCTTTGGTTCACTGTAACTGAGTGGAATTCTGTCCTCTGGGGTGGCTGGGTGGAGGACAGCAGAGGAAAGACCCAGGGCCCGGCGTACAGGAGGTTCTTACTAGATGTCCCTCCCACTGCAAACCCAAGAAAAATAAAAGGGCCGTGGTCAGTCAGAAGAGAATGAGGAACCCCGGAGCAGCAGCCCAGGCTGAGGCTCAGGGGTGCAGGGGCCTGAAGTCGGGTAGGGGGACTCTGGGAAGCTTTTGCCTCCAGGCTGGAGAAGCCACCGGCCGGGATGAGGTTAACCCCAGGAAGTGCATCTGGAATGAGATTGCGGGGGCGGGGCCAAGGCCAGAGGCCCAAGAAGCACCAACCTTTGGGAGGAAGAAGAGCCCTTCAAGCTGAGGCTGAGCTTGAGAAAGGTGATGCAGTGAGCAGAGGATGGAGCCCCATGCTCTGAGGAGGGCCTGGTCACAGGGGTGTCACACTCCGCTGAGAGGAGAGCAGGACCTGGGCTGGGAAGGAGGCCCTGGATTTCACAATGTGGGCCAGTGAAATTGTCAGAAATTGTCAGAGCCATGTGGTAGAGGAGGAAATGAGGACAGGGAGGGGACACAGCTCTCCAGTGGGAAGAGTGAGGAGTAGCGGCTGGGAAGAGATGTGGAGTCCAGGCAGGGATCTTATGCCTCTCTTTCAATTGTCTCTTTAAAATCCCAGTCTGGTTGAGGCCCACTAGGGAGAAAAGGTGCCTTTGGGCCTTTCCACAGCACCAGCAGCACAAGCACAGCAGGTGTCTCTTGGGGCTGACGCACCGGGTGCTCTCAGAGGGGGTGGAGGAACCATCTCCCCCTGTGCGGGGAGCATTCTATCACTGACACTGTCTGAATTGCTGGTACGTGGTGATCAGAGGAAGCAAACTGACATTTAGTCACTTTTACTGTCTTTTTAAAATTCTCTAGAGTCAACGCACCCTTTGTTGCCTGCACCAGGGACAGACAGCTCCTACTGCCAGCCTTGCTAAGGCTCTACTGGGAGGGGACCAGATTAAGCCCCCAGCATCTGGGTGTGCAGCCCTGCTCCTTCCTTCTAGCTGACAGGGCTGGTGATCCCACCTCTCTGCTCCCTGTTCCCTTTGGCTCACTGTAACTGAGGGGACTTCTGCCCTCTGGGGTGGCTGGGCGGAGGACAGCAGAGGAAAGACCCAGGGTCCAGCCCACAGGAGGTTCTTACTAGGTGTCCTGCATCAGGGAACAGAGGAGACAGTGACGGAGGGCCCCGCAGCGAATGTCCCACCCCCGCAGGCTTCCTCTCAGCGGGGCCTGTCCCCACGGCTTCCCCACAGCCCCAGAGGCTGGGCCTGAGCCACTCAGACCCAGGGGAGGTGATCGCAGCCCAGGGCCGCCCCTAGGGTCCCCGAGGAAGCACCGCTGCCTGACCGCAGGGGGCAGTTGTCATGGCGATGCCGGGGCCGCTGGGCCTCCTCCTTAGCAACGGGACTCCCAGGCCAGTTGCCATGGAAACAGCATCCCCTGGCAAGTGGTGATGGGGAACGGCCCTGGGTTCCCTGCCCTTTTCCGAGGAATTTCCCCTCCTGGGGCGGGAGAGACAGCACTCCCTATGCCGCCGGGAGCTGTGGGGACTTGGCTTTTCAAGCAGCCCGTCGCGGGTCCGGGAGAGGGCCTCTACCCATCCCCGCGAAGTCCCAGGACAGAAGTGGGGAAGAGGGCCCCCCGGGAACAGGCCTGGCCCCTCAAACAGGCACAGCAGTGGGGAGTCCGTGCCCTGTCTCCTTCCAGAGGCCCCAGATCCCGCCTCTGCCCTCAGGACCCCACCAATGCACACACGAGCCCAAGAGCTGTGCTCCCACCCTCCACCCCCACCCAGTCACTTGTGTCCCCTGCCACCTTCCCGCTTCTGAGAGCTTACCTGGTCACACTAAGATGGCATCCCCCTCTTCAGCATCTAACTGGATGGAGCCCAGGTGCTCATTCACCACTCTCCTCCTCAGCCAGCCTTGGCATTGGGGGGTGGGAAGGGTCTCACACCTTCCCCACTTCTGAATTTCTCTTCTCCACTAGCAAAGGACGCATGCTCATTCACTCTCACTCCCCAACTTAATGACTCCCACCACTCCGTAAGCGCGTGCACACGTGTGTCCATAGCCAGGCCGGGCGCATCTCCCATGCCCACCTCTATGCACAAAACACAGCTCCATGCTCTTGCAGGCACAGGTTTGCACGTACACGAGTGCCCACATGTGCCCTCTGGGTCACGTCCCCCTGCCTTCCACAGCCCAGCTCCCAAGACTTCAGGATTCCCCACTGACCTCACCCCCACCCCCATCCCTGGCCCCTAGAACAAGGTAGCATCTGCTGGAATTTTTTTTATTTAAATAAAATATACAATACGGTGCATTTACCAGTTTCTGTTTTAAAAGTGGAAGATTTGAAAATTCCTTGTAGGTGACTGGAGGTGGGAGGGCCACTGCCTGCACCTGGCTGTCCCGATCTCTGCAGAGTGGCTGGGCTGGGTCAGAGCTGTTATAAAATGCATGTGTGTAAGCAGAGGACAGGGTGGTTAGGCCAGGCCCTGATGACAAGGGGGATCCTCGTGGCCCTGGACCCTCCACCTCCACTCCTGCTGCCTCTGGGACGAGACTGTGTGTTTGGATCACATCCTGCTGCCTCTCAGAGTTGCCTTCCTTAAGGGGAAGGGCTGTGTGCAGAACTCAGGTTGAGGCTGTTGAAGTCCTTCCAGTTCCCAGAACCTTCTGAAGCCAGCACAGTAGAGACCAGTGCTAGGCAGCATCCAGTCTTTACCTAAGATCCCAGGAATCTTCACCCGCCTCTCTCCTGGAGTACTGCCTCCCACTCCCTGCAGCCCATCTATGGAGACATCGGCCTGTCTCACATCCCAGGATAGCTCAAGGCAAAACCCGATCTTGCCAACATTCTGGCTTGGAGCATGGATGGTTCTGGATGGACAATGTGGGACCAGCCCTTCTCATGATTTGGGGATTGCAGCCATACCTGCTCTGGCCCTACAGGCAGGGGGCAGACCCCTGACCTTGGCTCTGGCAGGATCCCATTTGGAAGGGGGACGGCACCTCCAAGGGCATCTGAGCTGCTTTCTCATTCCCGAAATCTGGAATCTGCTTATGGCTCCTCGTGGGCAGAACCAAGCCCAGTGAGTCCCTGAGTCTGTCACCCAAGGCCGTCCCTCTGACCCCTCAGCCTGTGGATCCCCTCCCAAAGCCCTGACCAGCCACCCCACAACCACCTCAGGAAACTCCCCACTACACACTCCGTCCTGCCCACCGTTCCCTCCCTCTCTCCCTGTTTCCACACCTCGAGGCCTGGCTCCCACCCACCTCCAGCCACACACCTTCCTTGGGCCCTTAGGGAGGCCCAGCCACCTCCAGAGTCCTGAGATTTTAAGTCTTGGAGCCCTCAGCCAAAGCTCCCTGGGCTCTCACATAGCTCGCTGGAGCAATAGGCTGGGCATATGAGGGGCAGAAGAAATGTGATTTATTGAGCACCTACCATGGTATGTGCCAGGCGCTGGGCTGGGCATTTCACATATAGATTTTTCTCATCTGGTCCTCATAGGTTCTTTTGAGGCGGTACCATAATTATTCCGATTTTACAAATGAGGTGACAGAAAGGTCAGATAACTTGCCCAAGGTCACACAGCTAAGAAGTGGCAGGGCTGGGGTTCGAACCCAGGTCTGACTGCTGCTAAAATCTGGTCTCTTCCATCTGCACCATGCTTGGGGGACCATCTACCTCAGCACCCCCTCAACACAGTTTTCTGATGGAAGGAACGCAGACTTGGGCCTCAGGCAGGTGTCGATTTGAACCTCAAATCAGTCCCTACTCTGCCACTCCTAGTTACATGATTCTGGAAGAATTACCCAAAACGCTCTCTTCATCTGCTAAATGGGGAGAATCAGAGTACCTACCCCATGGTCTTTATGAAACTGAAGGAGTTACTGTGTCTAAAGTGCGAAACCAGTGCTTGGCACAGAGCAGACTCAATAAACAGAAGTTCCCCTCACCTCCCACTGTACAGATGGGAAAACTGATGGCCCCAGAGATGGCGGGGTGTGCTTGAGGCCCTAGGAAAGAAGAGTCTTCCACTTCCACATGGTGAGTGGTCAGGCTGGGACTGGATTTGAGACCAGAGGTGGGGAGAGAAGGGGCCTGCTGCGAAGTCTTGGGGGTCCTCTTCCCTGAGGACTGGAGAGAGAACGTCCCTAGACCACACAGTGTGCAGCCTGTGGGCCAAGGTGGGTTGCTGGATGTAAGGTGACCTGGGCTTCCTGGCAACATGGGGTTAAACTAGATTGCACACAGGTGTGCGCACGATAGTGGCTATCTACACCGCTCTACAGAGCGCTACATAGCTATACATATACACATCTTACATACATATACATATGCATATTCATATACAGATCTTGCTACGTTTACAGTAGAAAAAATGCTAGGCCCGCAGGGCCCTGGCCCTTTTCTCCCAAGGTCGCAGGCATCCGAGGCTCCCCAGGGCAGCCCCTTCCTGGGGGCAGAGTGGAGCTCCAAGTCACGGCTAAGGGGCTGATGGCAGCTGTTCCTCTAAATGAACATAATGACACATCTGCTCTAGGAACCCCCAACACCGGCCTTCCCCACCCCTGCCCAGCCCGAGACCCCATCTGCTTCCTCTGGCTTTTGCGTTTGGGACCTGCCTGCTCCCTCCTTCCCCCCTCCCCCTCCCTCCCTCTAGTGCTGAGTATTAAAATAGTCTATAAAAGCAAGTGACCAAAAATCTATAGCTCTAAGAATACCTGGTTATTTTCTGCTGTCTTTTGTTTTTCTGGTGTGTGTGGTTTTTAAATGCTAATTATTACTGTTATTGGTATATCTCCTAATCACAGTTAAACCTGAAGGAAGAAAGAAGGAGAGAAAAGAAGAGAGAAGAGGGAAGGAAGGGCCCAGCTCATAGATTGGACGGCAGTTTGGAGCGCACTGGCTCAGGCCTGGCCCCAGGTTCCCTCTGGGGTCCAGCAGTCAGAAGGGTCCCCCCAGAAGAGGTGGCTCTTGCCCCAAACAAAGACAGAGGGGGTGGCAAAGAACCTGAGGATGTCTTCCGAGGCAGAGTGACGTGCTGGCCGGGGATGGCACCATAGGGCCTCCCGAGGGGACCGAGGCCCCCGCTGCTCCCACTGCCCCCGCTGCCACCCCCAGCCCTGGGGAAGAGCGTGAAGGCAGCCACGGACTCCCCTGAGGAGTGCGGGGAGGCTCTGCGGAGAGTCTGTGCCCCGTCCTGAGGCAGGGCTGGCTGAGATGCGGAGATGAGCTTGAGGTCCTGGGTGAGGCGGCCAGGGGTGAGAGGGGGCGTGCCCCGGCGCTGGGGGACCTGGGGTGGCGGGGGGCTGGATGCGGGTGGCAGGAGCAAGGAGCCATGGGAGCCAGAGGCCCGGGGTGGGGCACTTGGGAAAGTTCTTGGGGGGCCTGGGCTGTGGCCGGGGGAGCTGAGACCTCCTCGGGGAGTAAAGGCTATAGGGGAAGCCCCCCCAGAGGCCCCTGTCACAAGGGACGGTGGCTCAGGCTGCCGTGGGGGTGTCTCTGGTGTGCTTGGTGGACCAGCGGCCAGACCTGGGGATAAGTCCCCTGGAGGCTGGCCCAGCTGCCCAGGGCTAGATGATGGGGACCTGGAGGAGGGTGGGGGTGGCAGGAAGTGCTCCGGGAGTCCCAGGCCTCCAGGGGCCCCGGGTGGCGCAGGAGGTGGCTGGGCAGCCTGCGGGGAGCGGGCGCCTGGCTGCAGCGGGGTGAGCAGGGGAGAGTCGGAGGAGGACAGGGAGCCACCCAGTGCCTTGTGGAAGTGGCCAAACCCAGCTGTGTTGGTGGTGGCGGCTGCAGCGGCTGATGGTGTGGGAGCAGAGGGGGAGCCGCAGGCCCCAGGGGGTGGGGAGGAGCTGGATGAGGGCAGGAGTGGGCTCAGTCCGGCGGGGGCAGAGAATCCAGCCAGCTGTTGGATGTGGAAGGAGGATGAAGATGGTGTGTCCACCTGGGATGGGCTGCTGGCGGGCGAGGCGGAGCCCAGCGCAGAAGGGATCAGAGACTGCAGCCGCTTCAGGTGCCTTGGCGTCTGCCCGGCGCCGAGGTTGCCCAGCCCAGGTCCTGGGGGAGGACGGAAGATGGCAGCAGGCAGGCGAGGGTGGTGGGTGAGGGCGATGGCCACGGAAGTGGTGGCAGCAGCAGCCTGCAGCGGTGCCTGGATCAGCGGGGTCCAGATGACGGGCGTGGGGGTCGGGGTGGCAGAGGCGGCGGCCTGGACGCGGTGCGCACAGTGCGCCATCTCCCGGTCGTGCTGTACAATCTGCTGGATGATCTCGTTCTCCTGGTAGTTGAAGACGCCAGAGTTGAGGTCATGCTGGACTTTGTGGAGGAGGATGGAGTTCTTCTTGCCTGAGCCACGGAACAAGAGCGGGCACTCAGAGCAGAGCGGGGAAGGAGACGGGGTGCAGACCTGGCCTAGGCATAGAAAGCCCTGCCTAAGCCCCCCATCACCGCCACCCCACCCCACCTGTGGCCCATCCCCCTCACCGATGCGGTCCAGGCGGTCCAGCGCCACAGTCTCGAAGGCCCTGCGCATCATGGGGTACTCCTCCAGCACCTCGTTGAAGTTGTCCACGCTCAGCGAGTAGAGGCGGCAGTAGGTGTCGGCCCTCACGCTGGCTGTGCGCCGGCCCCGGGTCAGCAGGCAGATCTCTGCCAGGACATCAAGACTCAGGGTGGGGCATGCACCAGCCCGCCCAGGCCACGGGGACTGCCCACCCTGACCTTGGTCCTGACTGCCTGGCACAGAAGCCTTGGCGGGTTCACAAGGCTCTGCCCCCAGATTGTGGCCACACTGGATGCCTCTTCCCCACCAAATGGGGGCTGGACGGTCTTTTCCCATCTTTGCGATACACTCTCTGCTATGGATTGAATGTGCTCCCCCAAAATTTATATGTTGAACTCCTAATCCCAGCGTGATGGTATCTGGAGGTGGGGCCTGGGGAGGTGATTAGATCACGAGGGTGGAGCCCTCATGGATGGAATTAGTGCCTTTATAGGAAGAGGCCGGGGAGTTGGCTGGTCCTCCTTCTGCCACATGAGGACACAGTAGCCCAGAAGAGGGCCCTCACCCGCCCCAGCCACACCGGCCCCTCAGCTCAGAGGGCCAGCCTCCAGAACCGTGAAACATGCATTCCTGTGGTTTACAAGCCACCCAGTCTATGGCACTTTTGTTAGTCAAAGAGCCGAGACTACGACACCCCTCTCCTGGACTCACAGACGCCTCCCTCCGGGCTGTGGCCACAAAGGGTGCTCACTGCTTCTGTCCCCTGAGGGTCTCCCCAGCCCATCCTCTGGGAGCAGCCGTCCTGTCCCCCAGGGCCCAGGGCTGCCTCACCTCCAAAGTAGGAGCCGTCGGCCAGCTTGGTCTCCTTGTTGCCCTTGGTGAGCACGCTGACCACACCGTGCTGGATGAAGTACATCTTCTTGCCGATGGTGCCTTCCCGGATGATATAGTCCCCAGGCTGGAAGACCTCGAAACGCAGCTTGGTCAGCATGGATGTCACAAAGTTGGGGTCCGCGTTGGCAAACAGTGGCATGGAGGCCACCAGCTTCCGGCAGTTAAAGTTGATGATCTCCTGCCAGACAGGGTGGATTGGGACACGGGAAGGAGGAGGTGAGGGGATCTGGCTGCCAGGAAGGCCTGAGTACCTGCCCCTCCACGCCGGGCTGCTGCGCAGCTCACCTCCCGCAGGGGCTCGCTCAGCTCGCCCAGGATGCTCTCCTCGTCGAACATCTTGCCCTGGTAGCGGTGCTCATAGTAGTCATGGATGCGCTGCCGGGTGTCAGGCGGGAGCTTGTGGAAGGACATGTACTGCTCCACCTGCTTATACTGAGGCCGGGAAAAGGGGGTGTCAGCTCTGTGCAGCCAGCTCCACTGTCCCAGCAGGCACCACATCCGGGCACCCACCCTGGGGGCTTTCTTGGCCGGACTTGGTTCCTTGAGATCTGAGGTCTACGGTGTGGATATGACCTCACTGTGCTCTAAATAACTGCCCAGGCTCCCAGCTGCTTGGCGTGAAGGAGGGGGCCCCACCAGCATCTGGTCCTGTGTTCAGTACTAAGGAGGTGACTGGGGGGCAGCAGGTGTGTCCAAAGCCCAGTGACAGGACACACCAACTGCATCGCCAGGGAGGTCGGTCATGTTTCCTCAGAATGTAACACTGGTGACACGGAGGCCTCGCTGACTCTGGGAGGAGGGAAACTGTTTCCTCCCAGCAGGGACTGGCAGTCAGGAGGCGAGGCTGCGATGGGTCAGAATGCTCAGACGCAGAAGCAAGGATGCCTGGCTGCTCTGTGCCATGAATCCAAACCCAGCCTCAGCTGAGACCCCCGGTCATTTCGTTGACAGCAACTCCAGGCAAGAGAAAAGAAGGGTAGATCGCTTTGAGGGGACCTTCAAATAGAGGCTTGGGGACAAAAGATTGGTGAGCCTGAGACTCTGGGGCTCAAACAAATAAGAAATGATCCTGCCCGCTATCACTGAGAGGAGTGGACGTTGTACCCACCATCCTAGATTGTGGCTGGACAGTGGGATTCTCAAGAGCAGGATGAGGGATGGGAGGTATTGATTAGGCAACCACACAGACCCCTCCTGGACGGGAAGTAGAGAAGTCCCTATAACCCCAGCAGCAATCCAAAATGGGGCAGCCTGTCTGCATCTGTGTGTGCTCCAAAGAGGTGGGAACGCAGAACTGCAGCAGAGAAACCACAGCACCGGGGCCCAGAGAGAAGGAGGGCTGAGAAATGACATTTCCTAAACTCCTTCCAGCCACCCTGGCCTCTGACTGTGCGAAGTTATGCAAAGTCCCAGGGGACAGTGACTTCCTGGCTGGTTATAGGGGCAGAGGCAGCCGGAATACCTGGAGCTGTGTTTTAGAGACTCCCTCCCCTGACCCCCAGAGAACAGGCAGGGGTGGGGAGGCAGGGTCTGGACATGGGGCAGGAGTTAAAAGGTTGAAGTGGTCCAGGTGAGAGACAGACATGGCGATGGAGGAGAGGGAAGACATTTAAGAAAAATGTATTGCGCAGACTTAGATATTAGCCAAAGGATAAACATTTGAAAGTCTCAAATGAAAAGCCACAGGCACCCTGACCCTGGCCCAAAAATAAACCTGATGCTCTTTCTCTCTCTCTGTTTCTCTCTTTTCTTTCTTTCTTTCTCTCTCTCTCTTTTCTCTCTCTCTCTTTCTTTCTTTCCTTTCTTTCCTTCTTTCTTTTCTTTCTTTCTCTCTTTTTCTTTTTTTTTCTTTTCTCTCTCTCTCTCTTTCTTTTCTTTCTCTCTTTCTTCTTGTTAACACAGGGTCTCACTGTATCTCCCAGGCTGGAGTGCAGTGACAGGAACACAGCTCACTGCAGTCTCAACCTCCTGGACTCAAGGAATTCTCCCACCTCAGCCTCCTAAGTAGCTGGGACTATAGGCGCACACCACCACACCTAGCTAATTTTTGTATTTTTAGTACAGGCGGGGTTTTGCCATGTTGTCCAGGCTGGTCTTAAACTCCTGGGCTCAAGAGATCAGCCCACCTCAGCCTCTCAAAGTGCTGGGATTACAGGCATGAGCCACCATGCCCAGCCTCCCAGACCCTTTTCCTTTTTCTTTCTTTTTTTTTTGAGATGGAGTCTCCCTCTGTCACCCAGGCTGGAGTGCAGTGCCACAATCTTGGCTTACTACAATCCTGCCCTCCTGGCTTCAAGCAATTCTCCTGCCTCAGCCTCCCTGAGTAGCTGGGACTACAGGCACTCACCACCATGCCCAGCTAATTTTTTTTTTTTTTTTTTTTAGTAGAGACAAGGTTTCATCATGTTGGCCAGGCTGGTCTTGACTCTTGATCTCAAGTGATCTGCCTGCCTCAGCCTCCCAAAATGTTGGGATTACAGGCGTGAGCTACCGCATCCAGCCCCATATGCTTTTTCTAAACGAATCCCTGATCCTGACCCCAGACTAAACCCTAGCCTTTGCTCACACACAAGAGCCCTGACCCCACTCACATGGTGAGCCCCACCCCAGTCACAGGCTGGACCCTGGTGCTGGCTCCAGAACGATCCCTCACCTGGGCCTGGGCTACACCCTGACCTTTGTAGCTCGATGTCTTCTCTACCTCCCCTCCCGTCTGCTTCCTTCTAACTCAGGGCCCTGTGTTCTAGCCAGGCTAATTTCTTTGCCACCACACCTATGTTCATGATGCCTGGTCCTAGACACCTGGCCTGAGATCATGCCACTGTACTTCGGCCTGGGCGACAGAGTAAGACTCTGTCTCAGAAAGAAAGAAGGCTTCTGTAAGAAGTGAGGCTGGACACAGAGAGGGTGTCAGGTGGAGAGGGGAAAGGAGAGCTGTGGGTGAAAGCCCCTGTCTGGGCCCAGCGGCAGGAGTGGGCGTGGGGAGAGAGGTCTGGCCAGGCTGGAATAAAGGGTGCAGGGCCCAGGGTGGGAGCTGAGCATGAGAGCAGAGCCAAGGTTATGACCCTTAGATGCTAGGCTGCGGAAACACGCTTCGGAGTTAATCTATATCTTCAGAGCAATGTGAAGTCCCAGAAGAGTTTTAATAGGATCAGGCTGATGTGTTTTAGATGCCGCTCCAACTGCTGTGTGAGATGTCAGTGGAAGGTGCCAGGGCAGAACCTGCTTAGCTGAGAAACCTGGTGGAGCTTACTCGAAACCCCCATGGCCTGACGCCTGGTACCGCCCCAGCCCAGCAGATGAGGAAATGGGACCTGAGCTGCGGAGGCGCAGGCCCACCCTCAAACAGAGCTTAGCAGCGACGAAGCTGGGGCAGGACCCAGGCAGCCCGACTCCAGGCCACGGGACTCCTTCTCTGTGGTGAGGGGGCTGCTGTTGAGACCCCAGGGAGAGAGGAAGCTGGTGACTGGGGAACGTGGCTGGGCTGCAGAGAAGGAGCCGTGGCTTTGAGGTAGGCACTGATGACAGAGAGAGGCTCCTAGTCTCTAGCCTGGGCGTCTGGGAAGAGCGGCGGCTTGGAGTGGAGAGGGCCGGGCAGACTTCTCATTACAGATAGGAGGGGCGCGGGGTGTCCAGGGAGGCATGAAATAGACCGCCTGGAGCTGAGAGATGAGGTGGGGATGCTGACGCCACGTGGGCCCCGCTGCGTCAAGATAGACACACAGCCTGTGGGGCCGGGTGGTGAAACCACAGCACCAGGGCCCAGACAGAAGGAGGCTGTGAGGTGGAGGCCCAGCCACTGGGGACTCCAGCTCTGGTCCAGTGGAGGAGGGACCCATGTGCGGGTCCTCCCCAGGTGGGCCTACCTTTTCTTGGTACTGGCGCCGGGAGGAGTCCAGGGACTGGATGAGGGCAGTGGCGTGGCCGATGAACATGGCGTAGCAGGTGGCACCCACGATCATGCTGAGCATGGTGAGCCAGACGTCGGACATGCCCACCGGCGCCTGCCGCCCGTAGCCAATGCAGAGCATATGGCTCATGGCCTTGAAGAGCGCGTAGGAGTACTGCTTCCCCCAGGAGTTGTTCTGTGGACAGACGGACGGGTGGGGGCAACGGGTGAGAGGGAAGGCCCTTCTCACTGGCAAGAGAAGTCCCTGCCACCACCTCCCCTCAACCTAACCTCAGTGGCTGGGCCCAGGGCTCCCCAAACTTGCTGTTGGCTGAAAGCCCTGGGTGAGGGGCAGGAGGCCCACAGAGGCAGCCTGTGCTGCCAGCGAGTCCCCCACTTGCGCCTTCCTCTTGCAGTGGGGGCAGGGATTGGACTGGAAGCCCCAGTAAAGGTATGAGAGCCAGCCCCAGCCCTGTCTCTGACCCCCATGGGCAGCTTGGCGCTTCCTGGCTGGGTAGCAAAGGCCCTGGGCTGAGCCACCCTGCTGTCCTTCCTTTGCTAAAACAGCTCCATCCCCACCCCCTAAACAGCTGCCAAGTGAAGCCCATTTCCCCACTGACCTCAATTATAAAACCAGATATGCTTCCCCTGGGGGGACAAGCTCTGGCAGACTGAGCCGAAAAACACTGTCCTCATTTTGGGTGAGCAAAAGTCAAAGCTGTGAGCTAACTGGCCTCCTGCATGAACCCTGCCCGCCTCTGCCAGGGCTGCGGCCACCAGTTCTCCTCCCACTACCCCCAAGGCAAACTCTCTGGAACACACAAGGCGTGGGGACAGGAGGGAAGCTCTTGGCTATTTTTGTCTACAAAGCCAGTCGGTGTCTCAAGGAAGGCTCAGCGTGAGAACACTGGGACCGGAAGGGCCATCTCTTGAATTTAGTGCATGTGTGGGCCTGCCACCCTCACACAGAGAGGACACTGCTCCAAATGAAGGCCAGTTCAACCAGACAGATGTCAGCACCAGCCACCTCCCTGGTGTCTTTCTGCTCACAGGGCAGATGCATGAGCCACAGTGCAGAAGCCTACCCAGGCCCACAGAGCACCCACTGGAGGCCCAGCCCCCGGGGGAAGGCCCAGGAGCCTGTGAGCCTCAAGCCGTGTTCAAGGTCACCCAGACTGCCCTGAACAGAGCTGAGCTGGCTCCTCGGGTCTGGTGGCTCAGTCTAGACTGGAGTGGGGGCCAGCAGGGCTGATCCCCAGGGGTGGAAGGAGCCTGGGTTCCCAGCCTTGGGGAACAGGGGCAGGCCCCCAGCGGCCTTCAGTCAGGGCTTCTGGCCTTTACTGCTGAGCCTCTGGGAACCAGGAATTCAATCCATACGGCGGATTCATTTACACTTAGCTCATCAAAAGGCTGTTTTGTAAAGGCCTGTTAGATGCTGAAAGACGCCCTCAGGGTCTCTTTCACCTCTTTCAAAACTGATTCTTCCTCCCCTGGGGCCCTGGGAATTTGCCTTCAGACCAAATCAAACTGACTGGGAGGGAGCCTGGGAGAGGCAGGGGTCCACCAGACACAGAGAAAGGCTCATAGCTCCAGGGGGTCTTCCATCCTGCCTGGAGCCCACCTCATCCACAGGGGGACTGGAAACTCTGCCTTATGGCTTCGGAGGCCCCAAGTCCAACTTCTCTCCTGCACCCTGACCCACTTGCAGGACTGCAGGAATAGGGTGGGGTCAGGCTCCATCCTGCCTGCCCTCCCCATCTGGACTCCACCTGGGACCAGGATATGCTGTGGGGTGGGGGCAGCCCAGCTCTGCTGCTGGAGTAGAAAGTGGCCACGCACGATTCTGAGAGCCTGTGTGGGCTGTGAATAGTACCCTCAAAGGCGTCTGTTTTCTTGGGCTCTTTTTTTTTTTTTTTAATTTTTATGTATTTATTCATTTTGAGACAGGATCTTGCTCTGTCACCCAGGCTGGAGTGCCAGTGAGCTCAAGGGATCCTCCTGTGTAGCAGGCACATGTGCTTGCCACCACAGCCGGCTAATTCTTAAAAAATAAATTGTATTTGTTTTTCGTAGAGTCAGGGGTCTCCTTATGTTGCTCAGGCTGGTTTCCAATCCTGGTTTCAAGCAATCCTCCTGCCTCGGCCTCCCAAAGCGCTGGGATTACTGGTATGAGCCACTGCACCCAGCCTCAGGCTCAGCTTTTAAGGACTTGGCTTCTAGGGGGCAGAGGCAGGAGGACAGGCACTGCCAGCCAGCATTGTCACACCTGATACAACCTGAGGCTGCCCAGGTCTTAGTCTCCCTGGGCAGAATCAAGGCCAAATATTGAGGCTCCCAGTTGCAACACAGGCTGTGAGAAGGTGGAGGTACCAGCTCCCAACCCAGAGCTGTGACTGGATTCCCGGACTGGCAGCACACGACTGGGCCTACACCGGGTAGAGCTACGTGCCTCTAGGCACCGGGCAGCACTCAGCCTCCTACATGCTGGAACAAAGACGTTCCAAGCCCACATCTCGCCTCCCTCCCTCTGGAGAGCCCATCTATGGCCCAGAGAGAGGGCCGGGCTGGGCGCACTCACCACCATGTTGTTGATGGACACCCAGCAGTCGTCAGGGAAGTCCTGCAGCATGGGCACCAGGAACTGCAGGCAGCCGTCCCAGTGGCAGAGCAGAAGCATCATGCCGATGAGGTTCACGATGCGCACCACGGCGCTGGCCAGGTCGTATGTCATGTGGAAGATCTGCCGGCAGAGGAAGAGAGGTCGGTCGAGATAGGTGAGCGGCCAGGAGGGGCGGCGGCCCCTTTCCCTGCCCTGCAGCTGCTGGTGGCCACTGCTCTGCATGGACTCTGCAGGGCACCGCTTGGTGCAAGTCCAGGCTGGGGGTGGGGTGGGAAGGCATCACTCCAGGCCTCGGAAGAGGAAGACTGCAGGCTGCAGGGTCCCAGAGGGACATCTCCTGGCATCTGTACAGATGGTGGGGGCGGGGGTCTTCCTGAAAGGTCTAGCCATCCAGGACATGTGGAAGGTCACCTGGAGCCCCATGCAGCCCAGAAGTGGGCAGAGAAGCCACTTCCTCAGCTTGCCTGGGATGTGAGGACACCAGGGAGAAAAGCCTGCCAGCCTGAGGCTCCTCAGGGAACCAAGGTCTGCAGACATGCCAGGGGCGTGTTTCCCTAAATCTATCACTAAATTATCAGGACCCACACAGGGCAGCCATGGAACTGCAGAGGAAGCAGCACAGGCTCAGGTCCCAAGTTCAGGCAGACCTTGATCTCAAGCCCAGGTCTTACCCAGTTCCTAGCTATATAACCTTGAACCTCTCTGATGATGTTTTCTCATCTGGAAGACGGTGATAAAAATTCTTATCTGAGTGGGTTGTCAAAAGGATTAAATTATACATATAAAGTGCTTAGTAATGGGTAGAGGAGTGTTCAATAAATTACAAACCATTATTAGTTGAAAAGTTGTGATTAATCATTCATCTTCATGATTGGTTAATACGTCTTTGGGGTGATGCTCTCCTTTACGGCACCCTCAACCCCAGCCGCTGCCATCAGCCCCTCTCCACTCCTGCAGCTCTGAGTGGGGGCTGCACTGTAGCTGGGCAGGGCCAAGGTGGGCATATCCCCACCCACCTCCAAAGCCACCATGCTGAGGTCTCCTTGATGACAGGGCAGTAGGGGATGGAGAGGTGGAGGTGAGTCTAGAGCAAAGTCTCTGGAAGTTCTGGCCTGGCTTCTGTGGCCTGGGAGACTTTGGAAAGGGTCTAGCCACTAACCCTCATTCTGACTCCTCCATACTATTTCCAGGCGAAGACACCCCTCTTGGAGCGGGGTTGAGTCCAATACCACAGAAACCTGGTTTAAGCCCATTTCAGATGTAGAAACTAGGCCCAAAGAGACAGAGCCTAGAAATGTCAGCCCCTGTCTACTGGTCTTCAAGCTCCAGCCCTGTAGCTAGTGGCAGGATATTCTGATACTAGTGACCAAAGATGAATACGTTTTGTCCACAGCCCATCACCTGCAGTCACGCCCACCTGTGGCCCCCATCGAGGGCACGACCCTGAGTCTTCCAGCTGCAAAGCTGGGAGTCTTTTCAGGATGAAGTGGACAGCGAAAGGTTCATGGGGTCTGGTAGCTTAAGCCTGCCCCATCATTTCCTCATGGCCCTGGTGACAGAGGGGACAACAGTGCCACACCTGACTGTGGACATGAAATTCCACAGCCATCCTTTATGTAAACTCGCAAACATCCTTTGCTGAAGATCTTGTTCATCCATTTTATACCAAGGTTCAGAGAAGTAAAGGAATTTGCCCAAGATGATGGTGGCAGTGGACGGGCCAGATGTTGTAGCCAGGTCTGCCCGATTCTGAGGCCTGTAGCCACCATATTAGATTAACCTAGTGAGGAAAGGGTAGCTCTCAGTAGTTCCGTTTTGTGGATAAAACAACTCAAACCCAAAGTGGCTGAATGATGCACCCAGATTCACAGAGCAAGCTGGACCCAAGGCCAGGCGGGACTTCCCAGCTTTTCGCCTCCCCAGGCCCTGCATTCAGTGCGATGATCAGATGGTGCTGTGTGCCCTGCAGCCCAGCACCACTGGGGCACAGACCAGCTCTGGGGCTGTCAGAGTTTGAGCTCCTGACTGAGTCGACACCGCTCAGCCTCTGCCATGGCCTGGAAGGAATGGTGGGCGCGGAGGGGAGGCTGGTCTGTGCTGGGCTGGGGTCTGGGTCTGGGATAAAGAGCAGATCTGAGTACGAAGCTGGGGTCTCTGGTCTATTCTCTGTGGCTGTGCTCAGGGGCCTAGATCTTGAGGCCCTGAGGCTCTCCCCAGAGGTCCTTGAGCACCAGAGCCCCCAGCACGAGCCTAGGGGAAGATCCCACTTTTGCCTCTGTAACTCTTAGGTGAACTTGACATGTCTGTGACCTTGAGCAAATCCTAACCTTTTTGCTTTGGTTGACCAGGATGCCACTAGCTCCCTGGCTTGCCCAAACCCCTGGCGTCTGAGCTAAGACACCAGGGGTTTGGGGAGGGTGAGCGACACAGGACCATTCACAGTCTCAGAGCCGGCCATCCTCTGCACCCACCTCCCTACCACACCACCTCAGCCTCCCCAACTCAAACAAGCTAGACATCAGCCCCTGGCTTTGCAAGGCTGTCTGTGAATTAAACTAGCTAGGAAAGTGCTCTGGGCACACCCACCATAGACACAGGCTGGGGTCAATATTATTAAGCTCCTTCACTTCCCAGCCACTAGGACTGCACCTCCGTGTCCCTCACAAAGTCCTATGTTGAATTCCTAACCGCTGATGTGATGGCATTTGGAGATGGGGCCTTCGGAAGGTCATCAGGTCATGAAGTTGGCACCCTCATGAGTGGAATAGATGCCCTTATAAAGAGACCAGACGGAGACGGTCACTCTGTCCTGTGAGGGTACAGAGAGAAGGCAGCCGTCTGCAAGTCAGAGAAAAAAGGCCTCACCAGAAGCCCCCGTGCTGAGACTCTCAACCCAGACTTCCAGCCTCCAGAGGTGTGGGAAGCAGTTTGTTGTTTCAGCCCCACGGCCTCTGGTGTTCATGTTGTTTCAGGCTGAGCTGATTGAGATGGCAGCCTTCAGAACCCAGCCCTCTGCCACAGAGGGGAAGCGGCGCAGGAGGCCAAGGGCGCAGGAGGCACAGACGGGGGCCCGTGGGGACAGGACAGCAGCCTCCCCGAGGCACGCAGCCGAGTGCTGAGCTGGGGTAATGAGGCAGGCCTGCCCCAGGGTTGGAGAGTCCAGGACAAGAAGCAAATCAAGTTCCACAAGCCACAGATTCGGATATTTAAAGTCGTACGTCAAGCCAACAGACTGTTAAAGGAAATACATTCTATCTTCTACCTTGACAGAAGGCACCATCATAATGCCCTGGAGGGCCGGGCTTGAAATCAGAACTCTTAGGAAACCACACCAGAGCACACCCCACCTCCCTTCTCTTCCCTGACTGTGCTCTGCAGTGGGGGACCCTGGCCCACAGCCAAGCCACATCCATGCCACTCCTGTGAACAGCCACTTGTAAGTGGGTCAAGGGGTGTGCACAGAGGCAGGACGGTCCCCTCAGGACACAGCCTGGGAAGGGGCCTGCACAGGCCCTGGCAGCAAGCTTAGAGGTGTCTGTGCCAGGAATGCGGGGTATCTAAGTGTAGTCAAGAGTTGCAAAGAGCCCCCCCTCACCAGACTCCTCACTGTGGGGAGAGGAGCCCTCTGGAGTGTGTGCCAGCGGGGCCCTTCTTCCCTGGGGCTTGGGGCAGTGCCCTCAGAGGGACCCAGATGTCTATGCCATGCCCCCTGGAAGTCAGCCTATGTCAGTGCCCAAGAAAGCCCCCTCCATTTGGGGGTCAGGGAGGAACGTCTTGACCTTGCTTGCCCAGAGCTCACAGTCTGGCTGGGGAAGGAAGCCACACCCAGGAAAGGGACTTGGGAACATGTGTGTAGAAACCCAGCAACACAGGAAGCCAAGCAGGGCACACCGGGGAGGTCAGGAGAGAGGCTGGTCCAGGCTGTGAGCACCCCCAGCCCAGACGCTGCTGTGGGGCTGGACAGCATGGCTGGCGGCAGAGCCCACAGCCACAAGCATGCTGTTCTCCTCCCACCCCGGCAGCAAGAATTCTGCTGAAGGTTTCTTTAGCTGCTGAGGGTATCAAAGTCTAGGGCATCTCTGGAAGCACCCTGAGTGGGGTCTTCCTGGCTGATGGGATCCCCAGGATGCAACCGTGTTGCCCCCATCACAAGGGGCTGTGGAGCTTGGCAAGGTTCCTCCTCTGATGGAGGGGACCTTCCCCGTGCTCCTTTCAAGCCCTGGGACACCCCCAGTTCCTTGCTTCTGTCATGCCTGAGACACACAGGTGGACTCTAAGAGTGACACACATGGGCTCATATGTCCAGCTGTCCCAGTCTATCTCTGCATGGACACATCATCCAAAACCTGTTTCCATCTCACAGCTGGTGTCGCCGTTCGTGAGGCTGAGCGACAAAAACCCACCAGCCAGCCATGAGTCTCTCACCCCTCCCCACATCCCCATCCACCAGCAATCCAGGTCCTTTAGGCTCCACTGCCTAAGTGGACATCTCAAAGCCATCTGCTTCCTTCCAATCCCAATATGACCCCAATCTGAACACCCCCAAGATAATGGCCCCAATCGCTTGATGAGGCTTCCCACCCCTCCAAGCCATTCTCAATCAAGCAGCTAGAGAGACCTCTTGGAGACATAAATCAGACGATGTCACCCTCTTACCATAAACCTTCCAATGACTTCCCACTGCACCAGTGAATACGCTCCAACTGCCAACTGTGGCCCTCGGCATCCTGGTCCCCAACTACTGGCCTCCCCCACTCTGCCCCAAGCCATCTCTGGCCACAGTGGCCTTCCTTCATGTCCTTAAATGCCTCAGACCAGTTCGCCCTTGCCCCAGGGCCTCAGTACTGGGCTTCCTCTTCCATATGCCTGTGTGTTGCCTCCAGCTCCTTCTTGTCATCCTGTCTGGGCTCAAAAGCCACTTCCATGGGAAGGAAGGACACTGGATCCCCGTGTGTCACACAGCCAAGGGCCCTCCCTTCCCTTTCTCACCATGACTCTTCACCCTGATGTATTTCCTTCCTGGAGTTCTCACCATCTGAAATGACATTCACTGACTTGTGTGCTGCGGCGCGAGGCAGGGCTCTTCTCTATTTCTCACTTCTGTGTTCCTCCATGCTTAGCACAAGCAGGCATCAGAAATATGTGCTGATTGCCTGAATAAATGCACATATGTCTAAATGAATGAGTGGGTACCATATGGGAGCTTAAGAAAGCCTCCGGCCATGGCTAGAAAGAGTTCCAGACCACAATGACTGCTCTTCTGGATAGAGCACCCTGGGCCTTAAAGAGAGGGGCGCGTTTTCCTGCAATGACCTCCTTTCCTTCTGCATCACCTTTGTTTCTCTTTTCATCACTCCTTTTCTTCCAAGATCGGGTCCTCATCTAATTTTGCCTTTATCGTGATCTCAGCAATGATCTCAGCAATGAACATGGCACAGAGCATGTGGTAAGGCTTCAGGAACCGAGAAGGGCTTCTCGGTGAAGGTGGAGGCGATGATGACAGTGACGAGAATGGTGGTAGGCAGGGTTCCTGCTAGTGTAGACATTTGAAGAACTAAAAGGCACACGCTCTGGGCAGATGCAGTCCACAGGGAACCTGCCCCTGTCCCTGTGGGAAGAAGCAAGGTACCTTCTCCCGCAGGGGACACAGACTTCCGTGTCCTACTGAGAGCGTGGTGGTGGTGAAGCCTGGGACTGCGGTGAGGAGGACTGTGGGCATTGGGGTGGGTGCAGGTGGGAGGGCTGAAGGGGCGTGTTGCAGATGGTTTTGAGACACCGCAAAGCTAGAGCACCACCACCACCAATCTGAGCTGCCTGGGAAGAGCTGGGGGCACATCCATTCAGGCTAGGGGATGCCCTAGATTTGAGGACACTCACCTCACCTGCACCCTCTCTAGCACCCGGGACATGGTTGCTGAGAGCAAGGCTGGACGTTGCTGGGAGAGGCTAACACTGGTGTCCCCCACTGTTGGCTGGGGCCACAGGCTACCTGAGAGTCAGTTGCACCAGGCAAATATTTGCCTTGCTCTTTATATTTCATTAAAACTTGCTCTTATGATGTTGGTTCTGACTTCAGGGGTTGAGCACCTTCATTTCCAGGCCCCTTCAGGCCCTGCCAGGCAGGCGGTCTGGGCAGCTCGCTCTGCCACACGCAGCACTTGGGGAAGCCCTGCTCTCAGTCCTTCTGCAGTTTCTCAACTGCAGTGCAAGGACAGAGCCACACATCTTCCACCGTGGGTGGAACTGCCTTTTCTACCCCAAGCCTCAGTTTCCTCATCTGTGGAATGGGTCAGTAACTGCCAGCTCTCAGGGCTATCATGGGGGTGAGGTGAGATCATAGCCACCACTGGCACATGGTAGGCACTCAGGACACGTTGGTTCCTTTCTTTCCCTCTCTTTCCCAGCCCTCCAACAAAGAGTTGATTTTTCAGTCTTAAGGAGAGACCAGAAATTGGAGGTCAGGCTGCCGCTGTTTCCACCAAGGCCTCTTCCTGTGACCCGATTGAATCCCCTCCTGTGGATTCATTTTCTCCTCATGGAAGAACAACCAACTTCCACCTGTGTCTCAAGAACAAGTGTCTGTGTTGAAGATGGCAATCCCAGGCCTGGCAGAGCAGCTGGTGCATATGCATCCCGGGTGCAGCCTGAAGGCAGCTGCACTGAGGGTCACGCTGGGCCCCTTACCGGACGCAGGAGACAGGGCCAGGACCCACGCCCCAGGACCGCTCCTCCGCAGATGCCGAGCACCTGATTCTGAGATGAGGCAATCAAGGCCCACTGGACAAGGGTACTTGTCAGAGGCCACACAGCAGCCCCTCTTTGGCTATTTCAGGCTGCCGAGGGAGAGAAGAAGCTTCTGGGATGGGTCACTGGAGTGCTGGGCCTTGCAGGGTAACATCCTAAGAGGGGTAACCATGGTTTCTAACAATAGCCTCTATGCCTGGAAAAAGCTCACACCTCGGAGGGAGGGAGGAAGGAGACGTGGCTGGAGAGGCTAGGGAGGGAGTCTGCTGACCCAGATCACCCAGGATGGAGGCGGAGGCTGGCATCCTCCAAGATGGCGGTCCATACCTGTCCTGGACCACTCCACCTACGCTGACTCGCAAGACTGCCTGACTGCCACCAGCACTTAGGACATCTCCTGGGGCTTGGTCTGGGCCCGGCCGAGGGAGGCAGTGGAAGCCTGGTGACAGGAGCTTAGCTTCTTGCAGCTTCATCAGGCGGCGGCCTGGGGCGAGGTTTCCCCAGTCTGTGGGAGGTAAGCTCTCCAGCCCCACTCCAGGGCATCTTCCTTCGTGCCCTGTGAGCTACCACAGGGTCTTCAGGATCAGCTAACATAAACCTTGCCAAGGGAGATGGGAGCTGGGGACTGGGCTCCAGGGAGCCACAGCTTCAGAGAACATCAGCATGTACCTGACAAGTGGGGAAACTGAGGCCCAAAGGAGGAAAGAGACTCACAGAGGGACTTGAAAGGGGAAGTTAGGGCAGGGTTTTCTGTACTGAATACTTCTCTCTCCAGCTCTCATGTGGACCTAGGGCTTCAAAGGGTCTTTCTGCCGCTGCCTCTGGCCCAGGCGGAGCGGGGAGAAGCCCCTGGTTTGGAGTGGCCTGTTATGGTCCTGGAGACAGGGTTCCTGGGGCCAGCTGGGAAACCCCAACCCATTTCCAGGGGTTCAGTGAGAGCCCTAGGCTGGGCAGTGTGCCCGGCAGAAACTAGCTCAAAGCAATTTTCTCCCCAGCTGGTAGGAGAGATAAGGGTATGTGTAGAAGGGCGAGAGTCATCCATCTGGCCTCCTACGATCTCCTTCCTGCCCACGAGATGGGGTGGCATGTCCAGTTCAGAGGCCTGACCCAAGGCCTCCTGGGGCCTCTGCCTCCCCAACAGAAAGGCCAGGACTAGTGCCTGACCAGTTTTGGGTGGCCCAGAGGGTAGCCAGGCCAGGCTGGCAGTGGGAACAGGAGCCCCGGGCCTGAGCTCCCAGGATGCATAACATGGGGACGTGAAAGACAAGCTTAGCTTCGCCCCCAGGACTCACCCTGCCCAGCCACTAGCATCTCTACCAACTCCAGCAAAAGACCACAGCCCCCAGGCCCGCAAGGAGTAAGGTCGGCCCCTAGGGTAGGGCTGAGGCCTGGAGACACGAATGGATGCCAGAGGAGGGAAAGAGCTGGCATGTCTCTGCTTTCCATGGCAGTCTAGCTGTGGGTCCATGGCAGTCTAGCTGTGGGTCCAAGAAACACAGAAGGGTGGGGGTTTCTCAGGGTCTGAAGGAGCCAACCTGGTCCTACATTTCCATCTGGGACAGAAACCAGGAAAAAAGTGTGTCAGGGCATGAGGGGAAACATGCCTCCATCCTTCCTTCACAGGCCCTCAGAGTGGACCCAGCTACCACCCTCCAGAGTCACTGTCCCTTCTCAGCCCTCAGCTCAGACCACCTGCCACATCTGTGCACACCTCTGTCCCACAGGCACCTCCAATTCGACCTGTCACACACACCTTCTCCCCGGCCGCTGCCTCCCACTCTCCGCCAGCAGTCATCCTGGTCCTTTGATCCCAGCACCCACCCAGGACAGCATGGGTGGGTGCCCAGCAAGCACTGGCTGGACTGAATGAAGTCCAGTCCCCATGGAGGCACCCCAGCCATGAGCGGGAACAGTAACAGAATCAAAGTCATTCCCCTTCCATCCAAGAAAGCGGGAAGTACATGGAACTGGGAGACAGGAGGCCCAAGCCAAAAGCGCTACAACTGGGGCAGCTGGCCTTTCTGATCCTCAGTTTCCTCACTTGACATATGGGGATAATCAACCTTGCCCTGTTTCTCTTGCCAGCGAGGTGTGAGGAAGCAAGGAAATGCTGCTAAGACAACTGGGTGGGGAGGGATATATATATATATATATATATATACACATATATATATCTACACACACACACACAGATATATATATTTTGAGACGGAGTTTTGCTCTCGTTGCCCAAGCTGGAGTGCAGTGGTGAGATCTCGGTTCACTGCAACCTCCACCTCCTGGCTTCAGGCAATTCTCCTACCACAGCCTTCTGAGTAGCTGGGATTACAGGCACCCGCCACCATGCCTGGCTAATTTTTTTGTATTTTTTGTAGAAACAGGTTTCACCATGTTGACCAAACTGGTTTTGAACTCCTAGCCTCAAGCAATCCACCCATCTCGGCCTCCCAAAGTGCTAGGATTACAGGCGTGAGACACCACGCCTGGCCAAAAGGGACATTTATTAAACAGTTCTTCTGCACCAGGCTTCATGCTAAGGCTTTATAAACAGGGATGGGGCGGGAAATGGCCCTCCACGGAAGCTTGTCCACCCCACAGACCACCCGACCCCAGGATGGGCTGCCTGACAGAGACAGTGGGGCCTCCAGGCTGGCCTGCCTGCCGCTGCTGCCAAGTCGTGTAACTTGGGTAGGTGGCAGACACAGACCGAAGCGCTTGGCAAGGTCAGCTGCTCTTCCTCCCAGTGCGGCCCTTAGCTCCTCTGCTGCAGACGACTGCTTCAGCCCATGGATGAGTGAGGTTTGTTCAGAACGGAGTTGGCCCACCCAATTCTTTTTCAATGTTTTATTTTCCTCCTATAGCCGGTGTCCACAGCCCCTAGGATCCTTTACAGTTTCTGAGCACAAGACTCCAGCCTGCCCATGTGATTTCACCCTGTTACAGCCAGCGGCCGCACCTTTTGTCAGAGGCCTGCACGGGCTGCTGGAAACTGCTCTGGCTGTGAGTGCTGAGGGAGGGCGGTGCCCTGAACCAATGACTGACAGGTAAGGGGATATAAAAATCCCAACTCCCTTGCCCTAATTGGGCAACTCCAAGGTGTGGCGCACACCATCCCCAGATCCCCATGGGGCTGAGCCAAACTGCCCTCCACAGGATGCCCTCCAACAATGTCCAACCATTGCTTGGCTTTCTGCCTGTCCCTGTCCCTCTCCCCCAGCCCCTTACCAGCTTTTCCTGGGAATACATCCCCAAAAAATCACTTTCATGCAAATCTTTGTCTCAGGGTCTGCTTAGGAAGACCCCAAGCTAAGATAGTTGCCAACAAAATTTGCACAAAAATCCAGATTTCCATTTCTCATAATGCTGTAGATCTAGCAACCCTGGGCCCATTCCCACTTGAGAAAAATTAGCTGGAGCTCCATAGAGACCACCCAATACAGACGGAGGATATGTTCTCTAGTTCTTCTCATCCACCACACTGTCTACTGTCCCCCAACTGGCCCTTTCAAACCATCCCCATTCCCTGCCTGTCCCCAACAAGCTTATGGGTTTACAAATCCTACAACATAATGCAGTAGTGAACAAGGTGGGCTCTGGAGGTGATCAGCTTAAGTTCACATTCCAGGTTCACAAATTACTAATTGTGCAACCTTGTATAAGTCACTTAATCTTTCTGTCTCTCTGCTTCCTCATGTGAAAAATGAGTATATAAATGTACCTATATGGTTCTCTCTATAGATGGTATGGACTTCATCGAGATACTACATGTAAAGTATCCAGCACATGATAAGAAGTCAAGAAATTACTAGTATTTGTCCTCTTGGAGCAGGTGTGCCTGACACAATCTGACAGCCCAGGTCCAACGATCTGAGGTTCCCTGCCAGTTCCTCACTCCCTCTGGAGGGGATGGCCCATCCCCCAAGAGATGTGTACTGACCACTCACCTCTTCCCACTGGTGAATATATCGAATGAGGCGGGAGAGGCGTAAGAGACGTAAGAGGCTGAGGATCTTCGTGAAGCGGACGATGCGCAGGGCCCGGGCAGTCTTGTAGACCTCCGAGTCGATGCGTGTCTCCACAATGAGGAAGATGTAGTCCACGGGGATGGAGGAAATGAAATCTACCACGAACCAGCTTTTGAGGTACTTCATCTTAATCCGCTGTGGGTCCAGGATGATCTCCGTGTTGTCCTCCACCACGATCCCTGTGCGGAAGTTGAGGACCAAGTCGATGAGGAAGAATGTGTCTGACACTACATTGAAGACAATCCAGGGTGTGGTGTTCTCATCCTTGAAGAAGGTGATGCCCACAGGAATGATGATCAGGTTTCCCACCATCAGCAGCAGCATGGTCAGGTCCCAGTAAAATCTGCCCAGAGACACAGGGGTCAGTCGCCAGGAGGAGAGAGAGGACAAGTAACAGACTAAGGGAGGAAGGTCTGAGGGACAGCAACCGGGAGAGAGAAGTCTTGGGAGGTTCCAAGACAGGAAGATAGGCACAAGGGTACCAGGGCAAGATGTGGAGACTGGCACAGGGAATGACAGGATAAGAGGCTCTTCATTCACTAAGGATACCCTCCGTGCTGCCCTTTTGTGAGTTCCCCAGACCCCCAATGACAAGCTTCCTCCTCCTGTCCCCACCCCGCAGTGACAGTCAGGCTGAAAAGCAAATCAGTCACACTCAGAGAGAAGCAAGAGGCTGCTTTAGCAAAAGAAGCAGCTCACCCCACACCACCCCAGGCTCAGGCTAGGCTGCCCCACTCTCCCTGAGGGTCAGCTGTGGCTTGAGATGGGCCGTCAGGGAGACAAGACACAGACCACGACGAAAGAGCAGGGGAGGTACAGACAGGAAGCAGGAGCCTGGGAGGCAGGAGGCCCAGGCTCCAGCCCCAGCTTTGTCATCAACATGCTGCGTGACATCCCGTAGGGCCCCCCTACTCTGGGTCTCTGTTTCCCCACTGTGCAGTGAGTCCTATCATTCTGATCTGGCCCTCTCCTACACTGGTTCTCCAGCACCCTCCTTTAGTCCATCCTCTATAATCAGAAAATGTCTAACCATCTCCTTTCCTCAGAGGTTTGCATCCCAACATGGGGGTGTGGAGGGGGAGAGAGAACTTCAAAAGCAGAAGAATTAATGGGTGGGATTTCAGGCACCAGTGAGGTATCATTCAATTGAATGGAAAGAGACCAGCCCAGAGCTTCTAGAATCATTTCTCCTAAGGCCTCAGGCACCTTCAAGTCCTTTGCAGAGCGAGCCTCAGAGCAAAGCCTCGGAGAGGTTGAGCAGCATGAGAAGGAGGCGCAACGCCAACTCACAGGTCTACGCTGGGTTTCTCCCAACTCGCCAAGCAGGGGGTCTTCTGGAGTGTGAAAACACCATAGGTAGCCAAGACCCCAATCCAGAAGGCATGGCCAATTATTCCCGGGGACCAGGTACCACCCATCCTAGGGCTGGCCCCAAGACCAAAAACTTGCACTGCAGAGCTGTTTCTTTCTGCTATTAATTTAGACAGTTACACAATACCAGATAAAGGTATTAAGTCAGGCAGAAATAAGCATGTGTTCTCCCAGGAGAAATGACCTTTCCGCCATATTTGATTCTTTACTGCAGGGAAGCCAGGAGGAAGGAAGTGGGAAAGAAAGAGATAAGCTTTCCTCGAGTCTTCATAGGGTCCCACTGTAAACCAAAGTGCCCCTGCCTGCAGAGTGCCAGGTTTGCAAAGAAATTACTTCACAGCAAATTGTCTGTTCGCCAGACTTGAAAGTGAGTCAAGGAGGGGCTGTAAATCAAGGAGGGGGTAGAGACTGTGAGTCAAGGAGTGGGTAGGGCCTGTTTCACTGAAGGTGGGTGAGATGACTGTCCTACATCACCCTGCGTGGTGAAGGGCAGTTTCCAGAGAATCAGCTTCCTGCTTAAAGCCAAGCCCTTCAGGGCCTCAAGACAGGGCCTCGTGGGAGATAAGGCCGGTTGCCAAGAGGCCAACTTCAGCTCCTCTGTACCCCCTGACCTACCACTCCTTCCTGAAGTCCCAGTACCCATATGCCAGCTGAAAGAACCCAACGAAGGCCTGAGGACCCACCCTCAGCTTCACACTTCACTACAAAGAACACAGCACATCTGCTAATGAGTTGTGGGCCCCCGGAGAATACATTCAGCATCTATGGGGTGCCCTAGAGTCATGCACACTCTACCCAGCCACATGAAACTCACTCAAAGACAGCTGTGTACACTCATTAGACACCACGCACAGGTATCCCCATTCACATGCACAGGGCACAAACACCCCTCTATACACTCTGCTGTCATCCCTCTTCATTTAATCTCTTGGGAAAAACAAAAGAAAACAAATTTTTAAAACTGTGCATAGAAAGGCCACTGAAGGCCACGTAGCCCTCTGTACATAAAGCTAATAACACACCCAGGCTGGAGGAGTTTCTAAAATTAACAGAGCGGGTGCAGGGCGGCTGGGAATGCTGACTTGGGCAGGCCTGTCACTGCAACGGGTTTCTACGCTCTCCCCAGCTCTAGTTCCCTCAATTACAGTCCAAATTTGAGACGGTAATTAACAGGAGAATGTTTACATTTAGTGGTCTTCATAAAACCAAATTGCATAAGGCAAAAACACCCATTTCCTCGCACTCTGACTAATGGTTTCAATCTTCAGCTTCCAGATGCTCAGGGATATTTCCAGCACTCGATCTGGGCTGGGGTCGGGGTCCTGGAGCATTCTTCCCCACAAACCGCTACCCTGGAACATCGGAGAGCTGCTGGAGAGACAGCATAATATGGTTGGAGGAGGGATGGGCCCTGAAGCCAGCCAACCTAGGTTGGATTCCTGCTCCACTGTTTACTAGCAAGTCACTTTACCATGCCACGCCTCAGTTTTATCTGCTCAATGAGGATAACCACAGTACCTGACTAGCAGCACCATCATAAGGAGGAAATCAATTGATTTCTGTCAAATGCTCTGACCTATGCCCAACTATATTATGAAATGAGTAAATAAGTCATTCAAATCAATAAATTGGCAGGAAAGAGGTAAGAGAGAGGAAGATCAAATCTCCTAGAGAAAAGCCAAAGCAAAACATCTGTGGGGAGTGGGATCACAGAGGAGCCTGTCAAAGACCCAGGAGAGCTGGTAGCAGGAGGCAAGGGCTAGCTTACAGAGTCCCCACAGCAATCAGATAACAGGCCTATTTGCCTCAGCACACAGATGCCCTCACCTCCAGAGACTCATGGTCTGGTCAGAGGACAAGGCTTGGATAGAAGACAATTGGGCAATGGTGTAAGAACCATCCCAAGGAGCCCAAGTGTCTGTAAAAACGGGATCCCGGTGGCCTACAAGGGTAAGGCCAGGAAAGTGTTTCTGGAGGAGGTGAGAGGAGTTGGGTTTTGGAGGCTGCCCTTGGCCTCCTGGACAACTTTCCTTACTCCTTGCCAGATACTTGCACAGATCTCTGAAAGCCAGGGCCTGCCAGAGCCAAATGTGGCGTTCAGCACCACGGACAGCGCCCAGCACGCCCGCCAGCTCCGTTCAGTGGGTTTAGCCAAGGGAAGAGCTGGCAACAGCATTTGCACTGGCATCCTCAGCTTGCTGGCCTCTCTTCATTTCTAATCCTGCTGTCAGAAGCATCTCAAGTGATTTCTTGATATCTCTGGGCATTTTTATTGGGAGCTCCTTGGTGACTGAAAAGACTTTATTCATAAAGACCCCAAAACACTTCACATGTATACAGCACTTACTTTGTGTTTTCCATGCATTACTTCATTTATCCCTTACACCAGCACTGTGGCTGCTGTTATTTTACAGATGATGATCTTGAGGCTCAGAGAGAAGTGTTTGCCCTAGGCTAGACAGCTAGTGAGGAACACAAGCAAGATTAGGAGAAGTCTCTGGGACTCCAGAGTTTGAGTTATTGGGGTTGTGGGTACCCTAGGGGGATGTGGGAGGCAGACATGCCCTTCTGACACCTCCTTTGCATCACCGTGGAAAGGCAGCCTACCATGGCAGGTGCAGCCCCTGCCCCAGAGACAAAAGAGAAGAAGACTCCAAAGAGGATTTGGGGGCCCTGTGTTCCTGATATTAGGGCTGTCTGACGTTGAGGAAGTAGCACACCTCTCAAGTGCTAAAGGAACCCTGGCCATCTGCAGTCGGTCATGGTTGGACATGTCCTATAGAAGGGAAAACGAAGGCTCACAAAGGAGGGAAGAGTAACATTTCCAAAGCCTCAAGCTGAATGCCCAATGCTCCCTTATCACCCAGCCACCCCTAGAATCACTCATGAAGAAATCTCACAATCCAGGGTGTAAATCCATGGTGGTGGGTGTCATGCCCTGGCAGGGAAGCAAGGCACAGCCATGCTCAGATATCTTGGAGTTGGCACATGCCTGAATTACGGGGCCTGGTCTCTCCAAATCGTCCAGCCCAATGCTCTTTAAATTAACAGGAGTCCTGGCCAGCAAGACACCGACTAGGCTCTGCAAGCCTTGGCCCAGGCTCAGCTCCAGGCTCCCAGACCTGTCTTCTCTCAGTCCTTACATGGACCAGTGGGTCCACCCATGCAGGTGGCCTCTCAGCAGGAAGAGGCAGCCTATAGGCTGACACTGGAGGGGCAGGTCCCATATGCAGAAAGAATGGGGGATGGCAAAAAGCCAAGCAGCCCATTACACTGATATCTGGAAATTTCATGTTTTGGTGTGAGAGGAAGTTCATAGCCTCAAGGGAGCTGAGGAAGACACGATAGGAGGTGGTTGACCCTGAACTCAGGGACTCAAGGACTAGACCAAAGGCCCTCTCCTTTCCTGGAGGCCAAAGAGGATGGTAACAGACAGAATGAAAGTAGGAAAAGTGGAGGTCCCACGTAGGGATGACCTCCTTCGGCCTCTTCTTGTCCACACACACCCACGCTTGCCTTTGAGGACATATGCAAATATATACATGCTTGCACATGTGCACATGCACAAACACAGACATGAGCATGCATGCATACACGCACACACATGAACACAGACATGCAATACCATGAATACATTTTTTGTAAACACACTCGTCTTTTGCCCTCCTACATGCATCCATTTTCACACATGCATATTTTCTTGCATACATTTTGGCACAAATGATATCCATTGGGAATCCTGTCAGCTGGAAGAAGAAGAATGTCATTGTTTTGTCATTAAAATATTTTCCACCTTTCAAACTACCTTTCCAACTCTGACCACTGAAGCCTCTGCACAGCCTGAGCCTTGGTTTTAGCTCTCCTAAAACACCACGGGCTCCTGGAGGACAGGGGCCTTGTCTCAGACACTCATGTCCCTGCAGTGCTGACTATAGCCTGTGGGTCTCCACGCTTTCTCCCAGGTGAACAGCACACTCAGTGCTGTTTTGCAGATGGCCCCCACTCAGTGCCACTCCCAGCACCAGACCTGCATTCCCACCTGCCTGCAAAATGCATCCACCTGGAGGGCCGGCTGTCTCCTACAGTCAGCAAGTCCAGAGTTGAACTCAGCATCCTCCTCAAAGCTGAATGGTACAGTCTGCATTTCAATCATCTAGGCTCAAAACCTCACAGCCATCCCTTACTGCTGCCTCTTACCTCCTACTCACCCCTACAGCAACACCCCCAGCAGTCACCATGTCTAGTCTAGCTGCATCTGTGATGGCTTCTGCATCTGTCCCCCACCTGGACTCTTGCCCCCACCTCCTTCCTGGTCTCCAGCCTCCATTCTCTTCCCCTCCGACTCATATGATCTCTGGGTTATCTTTCCCATTCCCCAGGTTTTCCAGACCCAGCAAAGATCCTGCCCAAGGTGACAGTGAAGAGAGTGAGCCTGGAGGAGGATGGCAGTCAATACTTGCTGGGCACTTACCATTTGACAGGCACTAATCTGAACACCTTACCTGGATTACTTTATTTAATCCTCATAAACAACCCTATGAGGTAGATACTATGATTATGCCCATTTAACAGATGAGGAGACTGAGGTACAAGAAGTTGAGAGATTTGCTATATATAGTGGGCCAAGTTTTCAAACCCAAGGAGCCTGACTCCAGAGGTCTACTTTCTAACTACTCTACTGAAATATCAATCTGGCTGGTGGTATTTTATTACTCCTGAACTCTGTGCCTCCCCCAACTCCTTGTCTCCGTCCCAGCTCTTTCCCTTGTGCTCTCTCCCATGGCACCTGCATCCTTAACTTCTTCACTCCCAGACCCCTCTGCCTCCCCACTTAAGTGAACCCAAGTTGTGTCCTAAGGACTTCACTCTCCCAAATCCCTCATACCTGAGGATCAGGGGTGAGTCAGCACCCTCCCCTCTCCCTACTGCTGCTACCTCCTACCTGTGGTAGAAATGTCTACAAGAACTTTTGGGTATCCTTGTCATCTGTTGGCCATCCTTCCAGCATCCATCTGCCACCCTCAAGGACCTTGGCAATGTTGGCACCTGGGTCACAACCTCCCGTTCCACTCCAAATCCTATTGTTCTGGGTGACTTCTACTCCATATCATCGATCCAGACAACACCCTGGCCTCTTGGTAGCTTGCCTCCCTGACTAACAATCCCACCTCAATGGTCCATTCCAAAGTGCACCCTTGACCATGCCACCACCTCCAACTGCTGCATCTCTGCCATTCTCTATTACTCCTTGCCCTGCTTTCCTCCTGGCTCTTCTATTCAGTCGTGCTGCACCTGTTCTTCAGTGTCCTGGGAATATCTAGTCTGCCGAGTATTCTGATCCTCCCATCAGAACCCTCTCACATCCTCCCAACCACCCCCCACCCCAGACACGACGGTCCAGCTCATCTGCCTCTCTAAAACCAGCGCCTTTAACTCCCATGCCCCTCCTCCTGACATCTTCATGAAATCCCAGCCCACCGTCAACCCTTTGCACATTCACATGGGGGCTGTGTAGAGAATCCCACAGCCTCAGACCAGTCCTACTAAATATCCAAGTTTCTTAGCTCCTCATGCCTCAATATCCTCATCACGGCCTCATTAACAGCCCTCACCTCTGTCCCCCATCCTTCCAGGAGACCCTAGTAAACGTTCCTGCCCATCCCCCACAGCTGCTATTTCAAATTATTTCCTCTCTCCCCAAAACTCTGAAGCCACCACTTTCTCTCTCAGTGTCAGCAGGTAACACCACTTTCTATGCCACAGAGAAAAGAAAAGCCGCCACAGTGTCCCCTTCCTCTTTCTGCCACCTTGCAGCATCTCCCCCATCCCATCTCTTCCTCCCAGTCACAAGAGAATCAGCAGCTCTTCCACCTGCCTGCCCTCTTGACACCATCCCCGTTTTCCTCCCCAGGGACCTTAATCTACAGAAGATTCCCTCTCTCACCTATCTCTTCCATCTCTCCCTCTCTCACCTATCTCTTCCATCTCTCCCTCTCCACTGATCCTTTCCCATCAGCTTTTCCTTTGAAGCTGTCGAAACTAAAAAAAAAAAAATCCCTCCCTGAACCCCTGCTGTCTTATCTCTTCCGAGGCTCCTTGAAGGAGGTGTCACCGTCCCCACACTCCACCCAACGCTCCTCTCCACTCCACTTGATCTTAGCCAAAAGGCCGGGAAGCGATGCTGCCGTCCACTACTCAGCACGTCACCAATATGCACCCTGCTGCTAAATCCAATGGTCACTTTCCAGTCCATTTCCTCCCTGGCCTTTAGCATCATCTGGCCCATGGATCATTCTGCCCTGCAGACAGTCTCCTCCGTGGCTTCCCAGGTGGCCCACTCCACTGGCTTTTCTCTGTTCTCGCTGCCTCTCCTTTCCCTTCCCTTGAATGGCCTCCTTTTCCTCGGCATGACCTTTCCATGTTTTTACTCCCTGGGGCCCTCATCTCTTCCCCATCTATGCACTCTTCCCAGGTGACTTCACAGACTCACATGGCCTTGTTATTCTGCTGCCTTGTAAACCAGATCCCTCTCTTGAACTCTACAGTCATGCATCGACTTGCTGACTACATGTCTACATGTCTACATGTACGTGACCTGGATGTCCCACAGGAACCTCACCTTTGCCATATTCAGACAGAGGTTCACAGCTTCCTTCACACTCGTGTGCTTCCAGAAAATGGTACCACCAGGCACCCAAAAGCATATCGTAGAAACTTCAGTTATCCTCAACTCTTCCATCTCCCTTGCCTTCCAACACTTTGTCACATTGGATCCAACGTGTCCCATCAACCCACCACGGGGACTATTCCAACAGCTTCCCAGCTGAGCAGCTGGCCATCCCAGGACCTCACATGCCTCAGGGTCAGGGCTAGGGCCAGCACCCTCCTCCAATCCACTCTCCACACTTTGCCAAGCTCCAAATCCTTCTGTGTTTCCCGCCACCCCCCAACTGAAATCCACATTCCTCACTGTCATCCCCAAGGCCTTTCCCGGTCTGGACTCTGCCTCCTTCTCCTGCCTTGATGCTCCCCATTCCTCTCCTTGCACGCTCTGCTGCCGACAGACTCAGCAGCCTTTGGTGTCGCCAGTGCATGACGCTTCCTTTGCCTCTGGGCTTTCCTACATGCTGACATCTCTGCCTGGAACTCTTCTTCGAACTTGTGCCCACCTATCCCCCTTGGTTCACAGGAGGCATCCCTTCTCCTGGAAAGCTTCTGTATCCTAGAAATCTGGTTAGCTGCCCCTCACAGGCACTGCCCTGGTGTGGTATTTATCATGTTATAATGAAACTGTGTGTGTGACTGTCTAACACGCCATCACTGACTCTCTGAAGTCAGCACAGTACCTTTTAGATGGTAGGTCCTGATAAATAACGTGAATGGGTGAAAACATACGAATGAGTGGATGGGGGGTGGGTGAACAGATGAGTGCATGCCATGCATGCCTCAGGAATGCGTGCCAAAGGCTGAGTGGCAGGGAGCCCAGTAGAAGCCACATGACGCGGGCAGCCCTCTGAAACAGACTCCTTCTCACTAGGCTTTCACAAGCCTCCGATGATCAGGGAAGAACTTAGCACATCCAGACCCCAATACTCATAGCAACAGCCCTCAGCAGGCGGCCCGACCCGGTGCTGAGGATCATGGTGGAAAAGTGGCAGAGAAAGAGTGGAGGCATTGAAAGTGAAGGAGAAGGCAGGTGAACAGACATGGGCCAGAAGAAACAGGAGGCCTGGGGTCTCTGGCAGGATGGGATGAGAGAGAGCTAGTAGGGGGACCTTGCGGCTGAAGACTGCAACCAAGGCTGAGACTGCATTTCCAGCCTGAGCTGTGCAGGTGATGGGGGCAGAACCAACCACCCATCATAAGCCTCCTCATTATGGGTATGCCCCCTTGATACCCCCCCACACCACCTCCACCACAAGGGATTTTAAAGGTTCTCCCTTCTTCCCAAATAGGCCTAGCACCGAGACCCAGGAGCCCTGGGGAAGGGATGAAGGAGGCAGCTCCACTGCTCTCCTGGAGTCCCCCTCCATTCCCCCAACCAGACAGACCCAGGATGAGTCTTAGGGCTGCCAGTGCTATGAGCTCCCCAAAGGCAGAAATGATTTCTCTTCCCTTTTCTAAGTGGGAATACACAGCTGGGCAAGGGGTGAGGAGGAGTCTCAGTAACATTATCTTTTTGTTAATTGGATGGATGGATGGATGGATGGATGGATGGACAGATGGATGGAAGACTGTTGCCAGAGGAAGGAAAGATTGCCAAAAATAAAACAAAAAAAGAATTCACTAAATCACTAACATTGATGATTTCTAAGTGTGGGATTATGTGACTTTGAGTTTCTCCATTCCACCTTTCTACCTTTCCCCCCTTCCCCATAACAGGCAGATATTACTTTTATAATCAGAAACATTCATCTACCTTTAAGCAATGGCCAGTGCCCTGTGCTGTGAGGGGTCCTCTAACACGTGTCAGGGGACAGACACAACCCTGGTCCCCAGACAGCTCCTAAGTGGTCAGCAGAAATATGTGGCAAAGTCACTGCTATGACTGGGAAGTCAGGATGAGAAGACATTCTGGAGGAGGTCAGTGATGAAGGTGGAGAGAGGGCAGTCATCTGAAGAGCAGGTGTAATAGGCAAAGGCAGCTAGCTTAACATCACATGCGTGCCAGCCCATGACACAGACATGTGACACGCACAAGGATGCCTTCCTTGCCTCCCCTCCCCACACTTTGATAACTGTTTGAAAGCACCTATTACTCCCCCTCCACACCCCGTACCTGTCTAGCTCCTCTTTACAGTTTCTGAGGCAGAGCCACTGCTAGCCCCTTCACCATCCCATACCCCAGAAGGAGCTGCCTCTCTGGTGGTGGTGGGGAGTGTTTTGCCCCAGAGTGAGCAGGAGTTCTCCCTGCCTGTGTCCTGGGGCTGGCATCTTAGCCTCCCCACCATACCCTCACGGTTGAAATCACCTCCCACAGCCTTCTTGAGCCAGGCTGGGTGCTCAGCTGCTCAGGTCTCTGGAGGGAAATAGACCCCCACCCACTGCCTCCGTCCTGCCCAGCCTCCCCTCGCTGCTCTTCCCTGACCCCAGGGTCTTCCCACCACAATAGATAAATTGCTGTCTTCTTCCCACCCTTGCCTGGCCACCAGGGCTCTATTTTTAACCCACCTCAAAATCTCTGACTCAGAATCACAGGCTTCCAGGTAGCTGCTCCCTTGGCTGCCGAGGGCTGCCTCAGACACAGTCCAATTCAGAGCCAAGGGCATCTGGGGCTTGGTTTACAAGTGAGTGGTTTGGATTTGAGTGTACCTTTATTTTCCAACTTTTCTATGTTTATCAAACTTGAGGAACAAAGTTGGTTTTGTTTGTTTTGTTTTCTTAAAACCCAGTGATGACCCTTTACCCCTGCCTTTTCTAAGGTATCTCCTCATCCTGGGCTGAGGTCCTGCCTTCATGATGCAGTGAGAGCTGGCCTCAGCCTCTTCCCAAGGAGAAGGTGAGCTGTGCGAGGGCTACAGCTGACCTGGGCTTCTCTTCTTGGTCTGCGATCCTTCAGGATCGCAGTGCCCCTCACACTGGAATGTACATACACATCACCTCATGATCTTTCTGAGCTGCAGATTTGGTGGTCTTCAGTTGGTGTGGGGTGGGGCCGACATCTGCACTGTTAACAAGCCCCCGGGTGATGCTGAGGCTGCTGGTGCAGGGACCACATTTCTGTGCAGCCAGGCTATAGCAGACGTATGGTGGTTAGGTGCTCTGCTATGAGGCCTTGGGCAAATCACTTAACCTCTCTGAGCCTGTTTTCTAATATGCAGGATGAGGATGCTAATCCCTACCTCACAAGATTCTAGGAGGAGCAAATGAGATACTATTTGCGATATGTGGGACTCCACGTATGGATCCCCTTTCGCGAACACTCCCTTCATGGAAGCCATCTTTCTCTCTCCTGGATTTCCCCTCTGGAGTCCCCTTCCACGAACACTCCCTTCGAGGAAGCCTGTCTTCCCCTCCTAAACTCCATCTCTCCCTATTCTCTTCCACTCAGTGTGGAAGCTACTTTCCTCTCCTGGATTCCATCTTTCTGGATTCTCTCACTCAGTGTGAGAGTTAGCTGTTTCTTTCTCTCTCCTTCTCCTGTTTCTCTCTCTCTAAACAAAAAAAATAAAATAAATATTTATGATATGCTATATGGCATAAATACTCAATTCAAGTTGGCCATCATCATCATCATCATTATTCTATAACCATTAAGATGCAGGTCCTGGCCTGAGAGCTAGGAGGATCCTGAGAGACAAGAATTGATCCTACCTCAAGAAGCCCTCAGTCTAGAGGATGGACAGACCCACTCCACAGAAGAGGTGAAAATCCAGGCCAGCTCCATGGACAGATGGAGCCATGAGCCAAAGGAAAGGACGAACAGAGTCGATGCAGAATCTCTGACTCTGTCCCACAGGCTGGGGATGGCCAGAGGGGAGGAGAAATTCAGCCCGGCTTGCTCCAGAAAGAAGCAGGGGGCAGCATGGCCTGTTGGGTACTAAAGCCTCAAAGAGGAGGCAGGCACCAAGTAGGTCCACTGGTCAGGAGACAGCACTGTGGCTGCAGCCCAGGGGTCACAGGAAGGAGGCCCATGCCATGCAGTACAAGGTGTCCGGGTCAGGGGCCTAAGAGTTTCAAGTTCTAGTCCCATCTCTGTCTCTAACTTGCTGTGGTACCTTGAATAAGTCCCTTCCACTCACTGCCCCTTCCTCAGTTTCCCCATTGGCACAACGCAACGATGGAGCTAGACATCTCTAAAGATATGCTGAGTTCCGTGAATCTCTGCAGTGCAGAGGCTAAAGAGGTCAGCCAAGGGCATCCGGCCAGATCGACAGCTCACTCACGGAAGAATGTGCATCCCAGGGAACCCTGACACCTCAGCTCCCAGCTCTGAAGAGAATTTGGGAGACATCCTGCATGCCAGCTTGAGAACTCAGAGCTCTTCCAGGGTACATGAGGGGCTGGGAAGGTTAGAGAGGGAGGGAATTCCTTGAGAAAGGGACTGCAACCACACCTTCTCAACAGCACAGTGAAGACAGGCCTGGGCAAAAGAAACAGTTTGAGATGGAAACCCATCGTTCAACCGATGGGCTAATTCCTCCTCTGGAGACCCTATGCTTGTACACGCAGAGACACATCCGTGAACATGTACCTGCACGTGCACACATACGCCCCCAAACTGCAAAGCAGAGGACATCTGCTCCGCAGTGCTCCAAGCCGCCCGGATACACGTTCCCTGAGGCCAGGGCCTAACCTCTCTGTGCTTCACCCAGCTGACAAGACCACCAGGGAAAACCGGGGAGGGAACGATCGGTTGGAGAACTCAGTCCAGCTTACAAGAATCAAAGAAGGCTCCAACACCACTCCCCCAGGAAACTTCTGTCCTCCCACTCAGGAGATGGGAACAAAAATAGAGTATTGTTGTGGAGGAGCACGGGGCACACCCTCTAGGGAAATTAGGTGGGAGAGCTCACCTGCTCACGCAGGAAGGCACTGCCAGCAGTGGGGGGAAACCGGCTTGAGTGGCAACATGCAGCACAGGAAATGGATGTGGGTCAGAACTTCTTTCTTTTTTTGCTTTTTTTTTTTTTTTTTTCCAGATAGGATCTCACTCTGTAGCCCAGGCTGGAGTGTGGTGGCACAATCTTGGTTCTCTGCAGCCTCGACCTCCCTGGGCTCAAGCCATCCTCCTGCTTCAGCCTCTGGAGTAGCTGGGACTACAGGCACACACTACCATGCCCAACTAATTTTTTTTTTTCTTTTTCTTTTTTTTTTTTTGATAGAGATAAGGTCTTACCATGTTGCCCACGCTAGTCGTGAACTCCTAGGCTCAAGTGATCCTCCCACCTCAGCCTCCCAAAGTGCTGGAATTACAGCAGTGAGCCACAGTGCCTGGCCTGGGGCAGAACTTTTTGAGGCAGGTAGCATTGGTCATGAAAGGGGCTATGAGGGAGGCCATAGGAAGGCTTCCCCATAAAAGGCAGCTAAATACTGACTCTGGGAGGGTCTACACTGCCCCCTTTGATGGGGTGGAGCTTGGGGGCCAGTCAAATGACAAGGATTCACTGGGGCATCTGGGGACACAGAGCTGGAAGGAACATGCTGCCTTCTCTCCAGGAAAACACAGTCTAACAAGAAGGTGAGCGGGGGCCGAGTTCTCTGAGGTCCCTCCTGGCCTCAGAATTTTATGATTCTGACTCCTCACAACCCACAAGGAAAAAGAGTGGGTAAAAGCTCCCTGGAGAGGGACGCCTATCACCAATGGGCTTGGATGTTGGGATAGGAAGGCAGGATTTTACCCCAAGCTCTGGGGAGCCACTGAAGGACTAAAGCAAACGCAGTGCAATCAGGGAACTGCAGCTGTTAGCGCAGATGGGGCCTTAGGGATGCCCAGCTCATTGGCTCCCAAAGTGATGGAAGCAGAATCACCTGAGTACTCCCTAAAACTGTACGTGCCCGGCCTCACCCAGGGAGCCCAAGCATCCATGATCACATAAGTGCCTAGGTGTCTCTTCAGCGGCTGCCAATTTAGGCTTTGGGATCTTGCTAACACCCAACCCCCCTCCAGTCCCATTTTCAGAGGAGGAAAGCAAGACCCAGAGAGGTGAGGCCTCAGGTGAGTCCATACAGCTGGGCGGCACAGAGCCAAGTCTTCTACTGGCCACATTCGCAGGCTTGTCCTCTAGACTCTGTCCCCAGCTGCAGAACAACCCAATGGGATAAGGATGCCCCAGAGCCTGTGGGACACATTGAACAGCTTTTCCTGTTTCCTTCCTCCGACAATCCCAAAGTAGATGATCCCGCTGGCCCGTCCCACAGGGCCCCTCCCCCACAGGCATTAGTGTGCCCTGCAGTCTGCATTAGGGTCCTCACACCCTGAGCTCTTCTGAGACCAGGTCTGAGCTTCCAGGAGCAGACTGCTCCCTAGGAGAGGAGGCTGGGAGGAGAGCATGGTTGAAGCCCTTTCCAGGCAGGCATTTCAGTTCATTTTCATTAAGCTCCTGCTGCATCACTCCCTGGGAAAGATGCCCCGGAAACAAAGAAAAGAAAGCCTGACCTCCACTCCACGGGGGCCATGACCTGAGGGAGGGAGGACCTTCATGAAGCCTCACCAATATGACACAACATGCCAGGAAGACCCCCAGCCCCGCTCCCCAGGAAAAGGGCCAGCAGAGCCTCTGCAAAATGAGGCCCCTAGGTAAGAGATCTCCCACGTGTCCCTGGCCCCCAGAAGCGGCAGAACTCCAGGATCGTGCCTGGCTGGACCTCAATGATGCAGCCAGAAAGAGGGAGGGAGATTCTCAAAAGCTCTACTGGTCGGCAGCACTGTCCCTGCCCTGCTGGCTCAATTTGTGCTAATGGGGTCAGGATTCAGGGCTCAATACCTATTTGGTCAATTAGCTCTGCTCTCTTCTCAGCCTCAGACTGAGCCCTGACCCTGGACACCAAGAGAGGAGAGGAGCTTGCTGAGTTCACCCAGCGGAAGAGGATGAGGGTCAGGAGGGCAACCTGAGGGTGGGAGGGGTGGGCAGTTCCAGCCCAGGCCAGCTCAGGATGGAGGGCCCAGGACTCTGGGGTGGGCCAGCCCCTACGCTACAGGAAGCCGGGCCCTGTGGGCAGTCTCCCCTGCTGGACCAAGCTTCTGAAAGGTGCTAATGGCATGGATGGGACCTGAGGACCTGAGGGTCTTTCCTGTCTTTGGGGAAGGGAACAAGTTCCCTCACATCCTCTGAGGACACTAGAGGTGGGAGAAGCCGGTGGCTGGCTTTGGCATACAGTGGCTGGGGACTCGCATTAATCATTAACAGGGGCTGCTCCAGCCTCCAACGGGGAACTGCAGGGTAATTACTTCTGGGCTCCAGGCCACACGCTCAGTGACATTATTGCAAGCAACACCTGCCTTCTGGGCCTAGTACGGCAGGAGAAGGGAGTCTTCTCAAAGGCTGTGCAGCTAGGACCAGGGTGCACACATACACGCAGGCAAACACACCAGATTCAGATGGCAGCACAGGCAGCCAGCAGCAGCCTGCTCAGAGTCCTCGAGGGTGAGGGGCAGAGCCTAGCGTGTGCAGGTTAAAAGAGGCAGCTTCTGAGTAAGCAGCCCCCAGCCCCTCCCAAAACCCACCCCAGCCGGGCAGCCCTTAGCTCAAGCTTCCAGAGGTGTGCTTACAAGAAAGTGCACAGAATGGTTCTCTGTTTCCTTCAGATCCAGCTCAGAGTCACCTCCTCCAGGACGCCTTCTCTGACCATCAATCCATATTTATCTATTGCTCATCTGCCCTCCCATAAACCAGAACCAGGACCCTACTTTCCACTTTGCCACCCCCAGCCCCCTTCATGGTGAAAGCAGTCTTGGAATTGATGATACGGCATTCTGGAGGGCATGACTCTCTTAGCTTGTCCCTCCCCAAGCCCAGAGGATAATGTATTAGCCAGCCCCCATTATGTATTAATTTCTGAAAGCCTCGTTCACGCAGACATAATACATCCACCCACACAGATAAATGCTTAGACAGACACAAAATCATCAGCAGCCAATTATCAGGCCCCCACAGCTGCCGTGATCAGACCTGGAGGCCCCGCTGCTCGCTCTGCAATTTGTGGTAGCCCAGAGCTGGGGGTGCAGTGGGCGGGAGTCCCTCTACTCAGCCGGCTCCGCTCTAGGTCCAGCCCCAACCCTGCAGGTGCCCGAGCTTGCTGCCTGGCTGAGAACACCAGACACCAGCCCCAAACAATGAGAGAGCAGAGTGGGGTGGGAAGCAGTCACGTGTGAGATTTGGTGGCTCTGGCGTCGGCAGCAGGGGCATTGTTGTTTATTTATAATTTGTACTTTACCTCCCAGAGAGGACCAGAGGCAGCTGGCTCAGATGCTAAGAGGTGTAGGAGCTCAGGGAACTTAGGGAGAGCTTCCTAGAGGGGGGCGGGGCACAAAGGTAGAGCCCAGAGCCTCGGTACCTCAGGAAGGGCACTGAAATTGGCACAAAGGCTTTGCACAAGGATGCCGGTTCCTGACCCTAGACCAAACCCTTCCCTTGGCCACATACTTAGCCTTGGCCCCAGACACAGACTGAACCCCAATCCTGGTTACACACTGAGCCCCAACCTTTGTCAGAGACTGAGTTCCAGCCACGGTCACAGAATGAGCCCTGATTCTCGTCACACGCTGGGTCCTAAACCACAGATCGACTCCACTTCCTGACTTTTCTGAAGTATATAATGAATACATCACGTGACCATTTCTCTGGTGGACCAGAGAAAGATAACACTGGCCACTTGCCCCTTCTCCTCTGGACCCCAATCACCCCCATCCAGGAACAGGAGCATCAATGGCACCTGGATATGGTCCCCAAGCCCCAAAGATCTCTAGCAGTCAGGACCTGCCCCAGGAAGAGGAGGTGGGCAGGCATCCCAGCCCAGCATCCCCAGGAACAGCAACCCCAGAGCTGGGGTCAGGACAGCATGTCTCAGCCACTAGAATCTGCACCTTCAGAAAGGGAGAGACTCCCTTCTCATGGGAGCAGCCTAAATGACGATGGGATCCTGAAAACACCTATCATCCCAGAGAGACACGTATGGAGCTAGAGTGACAAGAAAAAGCTCCAACTGACAGGACCATTCCGGAAAAGCCTTCCCCGTAAACACTCTGGCTGGGAAGCTGGCGGTGGACTTAAGCTTGAAAGACCTTTGCAGACAGACACTGCACAACCCACTTGGTCTCTGGTTTTGCCTTGGGCATGGACTTACTCTGTGACCTTGAGCCAGTTGCTCCCCCTCTTTGCTCCTCTGCTCCCCATCTATGAAACAAAGGCTCCAGGCCAGGGGCTTGCTGAGGCCTCTCCAGATCTGGTGTTCCCACACCTGATCGATTTCCCGTGCCTGCTGACTATCCCTTTCTGAGCCCCTCCTCAATGTTTTCATTCTCAGGAGAATGTTTTCTTGAACGACTTGTGTAATTAAATTTTTCAAACGCTAACGTAAAAGAAGGAGGAATGTCAAATTCCAGTTTTGATATTCATGACTGCATGATTGGGGGATCTCTCTCTCTCCTTTCATTGTCAGAGCCTTATCTGTAAATTGGGGATATAAAACTATTTGGGGGTCATTGTGAAGAATAAATGAAACCGGAGATAGAGAGCTCCTAGCACAGCCTGGTACACGGTAGATGCTTTGTAAATGGTGGTTACTGATCTGTGAACCCACCTGGCTTTAGTCTCTGCTGATTTGAGTCTAGGGCTGTAAACTCTGAAGCCTACAGGGGCCAGACAGCTAAATGGCAAGAATGACGTGGCTGGGTGTAAGACAGTGGCCTTTGTGACAGCTGGGGACCATGCGCAACTGCGGAGCAAAGGCCAACATAAAGGAAGCAGCCTCTGGTGTCTCCTTCAGCACCCCGCTGTGGAGTGGGAAAGTGGGGCCAGGGCTGCCAGAGTTTCCAGTTTTTCAAGAGAAGCCCGAAAGCCATATTTTTATGTGATATCTTTCCATTTAAAAAACATTGGCTCAGATTTGTTATGACACACTATGCTGGCCAAACAGAGCACATCTGGGTGCTATATTTGGTGCAAGGGATGCTGCTTGGCAACCTCTGATCGAAGTATTGCTCAGTCTTATCTTGAACGCCCACGGTGATGGGGAGCTCACCACCTCTCCGTGCTGCCTCCCACCTCAGATCCGAGTGGGTGCTGATGGTACAGTGTCTCCAAGTGGCTTCCTAGCCCTTGGGGCTGCAGAATTCTAGGGCCCTGACAATGCTTTCTCAGTAAAGAAGCCTAGCTGGCAAAGAACATCCTCTCCAAAGCCAACACAGTGCCCCTGCCCGCCCATGGCCCTCTCTGTCTGAGAAATGTGAATTCTTCAGCATCCCCTGGGCGAAAGCAAGACTGTCTGGCTGGCCTCGGTAGCCCTTCTATTAATTAGCAACTGGCAGTCGCAGCTTTGTAAGAGCTCTTGAGCCAAGTGAGCGAGTGCAGGAGCTGGCTGCCTCCTCAGCTCTATGACAAGCCCCCAGGGGACTGGGGCTGGACCTTCTGCTCTGAGTGAATTGGGGCCAGAGTTGTGGCAGGCACAAGAGCCACTCAGGCTGCTATGATACTTGTCAGCCCCATCGTTTGTATGAAAGCTAATGCCTTCCAGAGTAGGAGGGGGCAGGGAGAAGTGACAGGCAAGCCCAGCCCCCAGGGGAGGCTGCTGGGCATAGCCTGGGGCAGGGGAGGACATAAGGTTGGGAAGAACGCCCTGCTCAAGGTGCTAAGGCAGCTGTAGTTACTGGATGCCTCTGTCCTCCTCTCAGCTGGCCCCTGTCAGAACCACTGGCTCCCCAGCTCAGACACCTCTGTGCTCATACCGACATCTGCTCCTTTCCAGAAATCTCATTGCAATGCAGCAGTCACAGTACTCCCTGCCCCTTCTCCCCAGTCAGGCCCACCCCTCTGGCCCTTTAGATGGGAAAAGAGCTACAAAAAGTGGTGGGACAGGATGGATTAATGAGGGTCCTCTGGCCATCCAGCTTCTTCCTGTTCACACCCACCCCAAAAGCCAGCAGGCAGAGCCAGCAGGGTCCAAGCAGCAGTGCAGGAAAGGAGGAAGAGCAAGCTGTGAATCCCACATTTCCATACTGCCAGGCAGACCTCTGTGGCTTGGCTCAGCCTAGCTCACAGACTTTACTCTGCCATGCTGAGCTTGGGGATAGAGGCCACAGGCTCTAAGGCCAACGAGATAAAACAGAGCTCTTCCCTCAGGGAGCTCAGTTCAGGAGCTCGGGCTAAGCATGGAACAAGCACATGAACGGTAACCTCAATACTCCAAGCATGGTCCTGGTCTGGGCACCAGCCACATTAGCATTCTTTGGGTGCTTATGAGAAATGCAGTATCTCAGACCGCATCCAGACCTACTGAATCAGAATCTGTATTTAACAAGATCCCCAGGTGAGTTGGATGACATCATAGCAGGAGAAACTGCATTGTAACAAACAGAGAGCTCCGTCCAAATGCCACAAGGTGGTCAGCTAGGGAGAGATGGATGGCAGCCAGTGTGGCCTGAGAGGGTGTCCCACAAGGCCCTAGGGACACTGGGCCCTAAAGCATGGGAGAGGAGGGTGGATGGACAGGGAGACAGGTCAACACAGTTGGAAGCTCCCTATGTGAGGCAGGCTACCTGGCGGCCCAAAAGCCTTGAGGCCCACAGCAGCTAAGGGAACCAGTGTGGCAGGGCCAAGATGGGGAGAAGGCAACCCCCAGCCTTACCATGTAGCCACCAGACCAGGGACTTGAGCCTTGCAGCAGGGAGAACCTGGCGCTGAGGCACCTCTAGCCAGGCAGTATAGGGGTCCTGGCCCTCTGCCCCTATCAGGTTTCTGTGCACCCAGCATCCTGGGACCACCTCAGTGCTGGGCTCCAGCAGCCCCTGCCTCATCAAGTGGAACACATCTCATCCCCCTCAGTGAGCCCTGCTGCCCACTGTGCCAGCTGATAGCACAGCCCAGGCAGCTCACCTTGGAATTCCCCTCTGCAACTAGGCACCCTTCCCCCTCCAGCACAGCCTGCGGCTCCTTTCCGCCTGGCTTTGCACACTGAGAGTCGTAACAGCATTCCTGGGCAATGGCCCCAGGAAAGCCCAGCAAAGAAGGGGTCTTGGAACCCCCAGACCCAGAGACAGGCTGCCGCCTCTTCCTCCTCACCACCTCCTGCCGGAACAGTCCTTCCCAGGACTCAAAGGGAAGAGGTGGGAGGGTGAAGGACTGAAGAAACAGAAAAAAACCAGTCCCCAGGCAGAACCCTTTCCTTCCTCGGGCATCTAACTCGGAGCCCTGTTTTCATTTCCATCCTGCTGGCAATGGGAGGCCCAAGCCCTAGACTGCAGAGGGACCCCACTGCCAGGCTCCAGAGAAGGTGAGTGCCTGCCTCTCACCAGGCCCAGGCTCTCTTCTGGGATGGCCTAGAGGAGGGGTTCACAACCTTGAGCCCCCCGATGGTCCTCAACTTAGGGGACCACAGACACCGGAAATAAGTGACACACTGTATGTGTCTGGACACCCAGGTATCTTTCTGGATGAAGTGAAATCTGTGACCCCAAGCAGGTTCAGAACCCCCTGCTCGGGCCAAGGACAGAGGCCCATGTGATCTTCCCAAAACCAAGGAGAGGAAGTAGTGAGGGCAGGGGAGGTGTGGTTCACAACAGCATCACTGCCCCTGTGACAGCTCACTGCAGCTTCTCACCTCTGCAGGGCGACCACAGTTGTACCATTTGTGTTTGACATAGCAACAGGCGACAAGATTCCCATTTTCTAAACGGGAAAATGGGGCTCAAAGAAGGCTCGTAATGCACGCAGGGCTCCATAGCAGTCAGGGTTGGGGAGGTGATGGGAGGTGAGTAATGGCAGTGACGGGGTGCCAGTGACCAGCAGCAGGAAGTCAGCTCAGCTACCCCTGGGACCTGCTAGGCCACTGGCCCAGTTTCCAAGATTTCAGAGCCCAGCTGTTTCTGCCCCAAGGAAAAGATACTTTAAGCACCCCCGCCTTCCCTTCCTCAAGGCTTCAGGAGGCTCAGTCTAGGAGAGGGTAGGGACAGGGGATGAGAAAAGGCCAAGCTTCTGCCTGCCTCCATTCTCAAGGCTGAGCCAGCTTCGGGGACGCAGCAGCAATCCCAGACCTCACATTCCACAAAGGGAGTTCCCCACCAGCTTCCACATCCACCCACATAGCCCCCAGACGCCCGCTCAGAAAGACACCTAGATACACACACTCAGGCTGACTCCCCGAGGCTGACCAGCTTCCGGGAACACCACCAGCTATATCTGCGCTCGGGGTTCCATTTCCTTTCTCTCCTCTTAGAAAAACAAGATTATCCAGGTACTATGTTTTGTCTGTTCCAGGTTCTCCAGGACACAGCTTCTGTGGAAGGAAGGCTCCAGCCAGGACCCAAGAGCCCAGCCAGCCTCGGGCAGGAACCCGGGGAGCCGTGTCCTCGGGGGCTGCAGCGTCCTGGCCTCTTCCCTTAACACACCACAAATACCAGTTTCAAAAGGCAAATGGGGAGTTGGAGCGGAGGGGAAGCCAGAAAGGCCAGAGGGCCTGGGGGAGCCACAGGGATACCCAGGGCATGGTTTCTTTTCTGTTGGAGGGTGGGATCGGGGTTAGGTAGAGTAATGAGAAGCAGAGGCAGCCCAGAAAAGCTTATTATTAGCCATGGCCCAGGTTATGCTGATCCCTCAAAGCACAGCCCACCTTTGCCCTGGAAAAGGTACACAGCCTTCCTCCCCCAGGAATGGGAGATGCGGAAAGCAGCCCGTCACAGTCAGCCCTGAACTCCAAACCGCCAACTCAATCTATCACGGTTTGCTGGCGATTCTTTATTAAACCAATTCTGCTGGATCAATGCTTCCTGCCCGTCAAAATGATGAATAAATCCTCGACTAGCCTGAGCAATGCTTGCAGAAGCTCTTGTGAAGCCTGAGATGGGCCATGGCAATAGGCTACAAACAGAGGCCCAAGGCCAGTGGCTGAAACTCTGGAGACCGGGGCTGGGGGTGCTGGTAGGGGTGGGATGGGTTAGCTGGGGTTGAGTGGTGGGTTTTGTAAGCTTAGAAGACTTAGCTAGGCTCTTGCCTCTTTGACCTTCTGAGGATGAGACTAGCTGTTCTGGCCTAAAAGCAGGAAAGGCATGGCCACAGCTCCTCCAGACACACTGAGATGGTCTTTGTTGGATTTCTTTTTTTACACCCGACCTAGCTCCAGACAGCTACAAGGCCGTGCAAAGAAGAAACGCACTTGCGGCCACCAGTCCCTGTTGCTTATTGCACAAACCCAAATTCAAAGCCCACTCCGACCCTTTTCATGTTGCCCATTTAAAAATCCTGCTGCATCCCCGCTTCCCTATCCCCACCACCCTCTCCTATAGCCATGTCCCAGGCAGCCTGCAGTTAGCGGGAGATTCTGCAGCACGGGGACTGCAGACAGACATACCAGAATGGGTAGGAGTAAGACCAGGAAGGGGGAAAGGATCCTATTTGATGAAATTGACCCAGTCCTAACTCTTCACCATCCAAGGTAAGGGAGACAGGAAGGGCCAGGCCCAGCATCCAGAAGGTCCTCACTCAATGCCTGCTGTTGAGGGAGGTGGGGCATGCCAGGGGTTGGCCTCTTGTAGGCTCCCCAGGCAATGGGCTTGGTGATGAGAACCCTGAACAGATGCTTTCTGACAACAAAGACAGCAGGGACCTGGGCAAGGGAGGCGAGGGCCCTTCAACACCCAAGTGGTTGGTACTGGAACTGCCTGTCACCACCACTGAAAAGTTCAGAGACAGGAGGAAAAGCCCAGGACACCCAGGGAGGTGAAAGAAACACAGCTCCTGCTCACTCCTCCCTAGCTCAGCCTGGCATCCTCAGGGCCCAGTACCACCCAGAGGCAAGTCCACTCTTTAGGAAGCTGGCACTGGGAACCCAGTCACCATTCCTGATGGGAGGGTCCCACATTTGCTCACACAATTTGATGACTATGGCTGTCTGTTTAGCCTGCCCTATGGTCTCCCTAATCCTCTGGGAATGGGAACCCTGGAGGTATTAGGGTTAGGAGAAGCAGTCTCTCAAAGGAAAAAGCGGGGAGGGGCTCTGTTCGCTACCTATTTTAAGCCACCAAGTGTTGTCTGACTGGTCATTCCCAGCACGAGAAATCTCTCTCATTGGATAGAAAATGGCTTTGCTCTCATTACAAACCCAGCTTCCCTGGAGTTTGCAAAGAGGGCTCTGGGTTGGCAAAATGCTCATTTTTATAGGCAGGCAAGCAAGGCAGGCAAGGAACAGAGATGAGTAGGGGGCAGGGCCCAGAGAAAGAGAGAATGAGAGAATTAAACCTAGCTTGAAAACTTTCCCAGACCTTCATCTCAGTCTTATGTATCAGGTAAGCCCAGAGAGGCACTAGGGGACCTCAGGACCTTGACTTAGGTAAAAGCATCCCTGATCCCAACCCTAGAGACAACCAACAATCCCTCTTTTTGCACAAATATGCCCACAAGCTCCCAGTGGTATCTGCTGTTCAGTGGCATCTGACTCAGGTGATGTGGAAGGGGGCAGGGTCCCTCTCCCTGACTGGCAGTCATACCTTGTTTGGGGACCGACCAGTGGCCCATGAGAGACCAAGCAGATGCTGGAGCTTGGGTCTCTGGGGTACCGAGAGGCCACTGAACAAGCACGGGGCACAGGACAGCTGCTCATCAGTCAGAACACCAGGCATCTTCACCCATCACTATGAGCAAGGTCATTCTGCCCTGCCGTTCCTGATGCCAGCTGCCCAGGGTGCCTGCTCCTGGCCCACCACTCAGCATGAGGGGCTGAGATCAGGCTTACAGTGGGTGCAGGGGGTTCCCATCCTGGCCTGAGGCCCCAGTGACCTCTGTCCTCCAGGGACCCGGCCACAGCTTCCCAGGGCACCAGAAGGCAGATATTAATGCCTACTGTCAGTACCCAAGGAGCTGGCCCGTTGCTAAGAGGTCTGTCTCTCTTCATGGCCCTGCTCTGCAGGCTGAATGACCCAGAGCTGCCTCTAGGATGGCCATCCTGACTCTGCAGCCTTGAAGGGGGAGGAGGAATGTGTGGTTTAAGGTGGCAGAGCCCTATCCTGGCTGCCGGCAGGGCTAGGCCAGGCTCAGAACACCTTTTCAGTCTGTCTCCAATGCAGCCCAGACCCAAGAAGACCGGTGCCTGAACACAGAGCAAAGTTCCCAGCGAGGTGCAGGGGGGGCCTACGGGTGTCTCGGAACCTAGAGGCGCCCTGCTTCTCTTGGAGCTCCCAGAGCAAGGAAGGAAAGTTAACTCCGGCTGGGAGGCAGGTTCAGCAGGAGGCATGCCTGCGACCGCGCAGGGCACCCACAGGATCATCGCCGCGGCCCCTTACCTGAAGTCGCTGTAGGGGTGGATAATCCAAAATCCCGCCGACTTGACCCTCTCCTGCTCGCGCTCCACGGCTTTCTGGCTGCCGAACATCCTTAGGGAGAATTTGTTGACCCCGGGTTGGAGCATGGCCCCGAACTGGCGCTGCATGAAGCCGGCCTGGCCCAGGCGCACCTCGGCCTCCGGGAGGATCTGGTCGCCGGCGGCCGCGCCTCCCTCCACTTTGATAGTGGTGTCCGCCGAGGGCTGCTCGCAGGAGGCGGAGGCCGGCTGCGGTGGCTGCTGGGGCGGCGGCGGCGAGGCTGCGGGCTGCACCGAGGCGCCAGGGCGCTCGGGCTCGGCCGCCAGGCCTGGGGGCGTCCTGTCCTCGCCGGGGGACGCGTCGCCCTCGGCGATGAGCCGCCGCTCCTCCGCGGAGTCATGCAGGTGTCCGTGACTGCTGCTGCTCCCCGTGCCGCCGCCGCCGCCCCGGCTGCCCAGCGAGGCCAGGCTCCCGCGGAAGCGCCTGCAGTCGCCGTTCGTGCTGGACTTGCCCGCGCCGCGGGCCGGCCCTTCGCTGTCCGCTGCCCCGAGGGCCGAGCTCCGGGACTCCGTGCACCCCGCGGCCGCCGAGGGCGAGGGCGACGGCGAGGGCAGCGGCCGCAGCCGGATGCTCCTGCGGCTGGGGTCTTGGCGGCCCCCGGCCCCCTCCTCCTCGGCGTCCTCTTCCTCGTCCATGATCCACGCCTTGGCCCCCACCTGCTGCGGGAGGCTGTAGAGTCGCTTGCGCATGGACGACGGCAGCTTGTCCATGGCGCCAGGGGCCGGGACCCGGGCCGGGCCGGGGGCAGGGGCGCGGCGCCGCGGACGGGATCCAGGTCCGCCCGCCGGTCAGTCCGCCCGTGGGGATGCGTCCTTCGCCGCCGGCGCGGGGCCGCCTCAGGCGCCCATGCTCGGGCAGGCTGTGCGCCGCGGGGAGGCTCCCAGTCCCGCTCCGAGTCCCCAGGCTCGCCGCGCTGCGCCTCCTCCCGGGCCGGGCTGGGCGCAGGGACCCCGCGTTCCCTCCTTTCCTCCCTCCCTCTCGCGTTCAGGGGCGCGGCGCGCGGCCCGGCTCCAGGCGCCCCGCCCCCGCGGGGAACAATGGGCGCCGGCTGGAGAGGCGCTGCGGCCGCGGCGCTCGGGGAACCTCTCCGGAGCGCAGAGCGCACGGCCCGCGCGGCTCCCGGGCGTGCGTCCCGCGGGAGAGCTGGCTGTCCGTCTGTCTCGCCGCCCGGGCTTTGTGGCCGGCCACCCGCGAGCTCGCCTCGCGTCCTCCGCCCCGGCCCGTCTGGTCAGTGCTGGGGCTATCGCCGCAGCCGAGCGGAGCCCAGCGACCCGCCGGGCTTACATCAGCGGCCGCCTCCCTCGGAGCGCCCTCCGGCAGCGCTCGGGCTCCCGCGCCCCGGAATATTCATGAAGCCGCCGCAGCTCACGGGTTGCCATAGGAGCGGCTCCCGCAGCCGGGCCTGCCTACCTGGGCTTCTTAAAGGGGCAGCCGCGCAAGGGACGGGGGCTGGGAGGGGGCGGGGGGCGGGCCTGGCTAGGGGCCTGGGTTAGACCCTCGGTAGACCTTCAGGGCCGGGGTGAGAGGTGTCCTCACTCCTGCGCCCTTAAATCTCTTTCCTGGGCCAAGCTGGGAGCGCGCCCCAAGTCTAGAGCTCCGGCTTCAGTTGCGAATTCCCCATCCCAAGATTGAAGGGGACGGGGTGGCTTCCCAATTTCTCCATCACCAAGCTCCGGGTTCGCCTTTCCCTGGCGGGTTTGCTCCTCCGCTGGGTACCCCGACCCTCCTCTTGGGAGGCTACCGCGTCGTCTGCACGCAGAGTCCGGGCCTTCCCGCAACCCGCTTGGAGAAGGGGTTTCCGGGAAATGCACTGCGTCGGGGAGGTTCCCAGGGTTTTCCAGTGACAAGGGCTGGGGGCGAACCTCGCGCCAGTCTTTCCCCTGCAAAGCCTCGCAGCAGCCAGGCAAAGAGGGCGTGGGGAAACAAGGAGACACGCACAGGGCGCACGGGTGGGACCCAGCCCTTCGAGGTAAGACTTCGAGGAAATGCGCCGGCAACAGTCACGGATGCGAGATCCGAACGCCTATCTCCGCACGCGCCTCTCCCGGGGCTGTTCCCAGAGAGGGACGAGCCGGCTGCAGCCCGGGCGCTGGTTGGCCGGCTCCTCGAACGCCCCGGGCACTCTGTAACTGGCTTTGGAGCCCCTTCTCCCTGTATTCCCATCCAAATTATGACACCTCCTATGTGGACCCACGCTGGGAGAGTTTCTGCTCCACCCAGAGCCCCCACCTCCACCCCCAACCAGCTGCACAGCCCCCACTCCGTTCGAGTCTGCAGCCCAGCCCCCTACCCCTAGCCAAGGATCCAGCTGTGTGTCCTCTCTCAGTCTCTCCCGAGTGTACATATGGACAGATTTTACTAGCTCAGCCTAAGGTATAGCCCTAACCCTCTCCAACATCCAGGACAGCCTGATACCCCAGAGTAGTTCAGAAATGGGGAGGAGGATAGATAGGGCATTAAGGGAAGGGGGTTGTCCAGGAAAGGCTGGAGCAGGGATTAATGCTGGAGCGGACCCACAACGAAGTATCACAGGAGGGAGGCAAAAAGGTCCCCTGGCTCTGCCATCTCTCTGAGAAATAACATCAAGTTTTTTTTCCAAGTGATTTTTTTTCTTTCATTATTAGCCCAATGTGACCACTTCCCCCTCCTCCTTGCAGAGTAGGAATTTGGAAGGCAGGATGAGGGGTGGGCAGCCTAGCAGGGGCTCTTCTGCTCTACCCACTGGACCACAGGACCTCCCACAGGGGGAGGAATGACTAGGATGATGACATCACTGGTAGCTGGCATTTTTACTTTTGAGCAGCTCTGAGCTGACAGTTCTCTGCACAGATGCTGGAGGCCTAATCCCTGAGTGTCCTTGGGTCTCCTTGAGAAGGAGTGTTCTTAAAGAGCTATGAGCCCAGCCTGCCCTGGTCCACCAGCCACAGGAGAGAAGACCTCCATTGAACTCACTTCTTTGGGCTTTGTCTAGCTGGGAGTCAGTCTGCCCTAACTCCGCTCAGGAAGCCGATACAGGCTTCCTCATGACCTATGGTAGAGACATCTCCTCCTCTGGGAACCCTTTCCTAACCACCAAAACCTTGGTCATGTCCCTGCCTCTGGTTCCCGTGGCCCATTAGGTCCTGTGACCCTGAGCACTGATTACATAGTGCAGTCTGTACCCTGAGGGTAGAGCAGGTCCGCCTTATCTCAGGGACCTCTTCACCAACATAAGGGTGGACAGAAAGCAGATCAAAAAGTGACAACTCTACCGATGAGTGAGGGACCCTAGAAGTTAATGGCATTGGAGGGGATGCCTGGAGGAGATGGAGGATAAGACCAAAATTCTGCTTCCTGGGATACTGTTGCAACAGACTGGCCAGGGGTCAGGGTCTCTTAAGTTCTCCCCACCGGCACCTCACTCACCCTCAATTTCATTAGTGGCACCCATTCACGACCATCTTAGGACCAACTCTGGGTGCAGCAATGACTGTTAGATAAATCAGGCCCTTGGTAAACTCTGATGAGGTCCGGCTTCTCCTGTCTCCTTTATGTGGAAGCCCTCATGGAGGACACTGGTGGTGTGCCAGCAGTCCAGGCGACAGACGAGGAGGAGCCCCAGGTCTTGCCTTGGTGGGCTTTAAGTTGTGAGGAAGCTAGACTCATTCTCAGGAATAGGGCATGAAAACAGAGCAGGAAAACTCAAGACAGGAAAGAAATGTGTACTAAGTCATGCCCCCAACCAGGTGAGATTTCAGAGGGAGCTATTGATGGCCTTGGAATAGCTAGGGAAGGCTTCCTGGAGGAGGGGGCCGGACTTGATGAGAAACATATATCCAACACTACAGTTTACACCTTTTTATTGTTGTTAAACCCCTGAAATTTTGATTTTTGTGTGCCCAATATTGTCAAATTTTGATAATTTCACACGAGTCAACCTAACATTCTTACTCCCATTTGCAGGCAAGAGAACTAAAGCATGAGAGGTAAAGTGACTTGCCAAATGCCCCATAGCAAGAAAATGGTGAAGCTGGAATTCCAACGAAGGGCTCCACAGGGCAGGCTCTGCTCTACTTCCCATCCGCTCATGCACGTGGGTGGGGACCAGGCACAGGTGGAGGAAGAAGGAGAGAGAAGGTGAACAATGGAGAGAGAATAAATAGGAACCCCACATTCTGTAATCCCCCTATTGCTCCACCCAGTTCTCAGACCCTCTCCTTTGCAGCACTGCCTAGAAGGCCTGGGGTCTGCTCTGGTTCCTTTGATAACACAGTAGCCAGGACCTAGGGACCCCAGCAAGGGGAAGGCCCTGCCTCAGGACTGAAATATGGAGAAGACCTGCTACTCTCACCGTGGGTGGGGACTAGGGGACTTTGGAGACAGATGGGCTGCTGCAGGGCTGCAGTGGGCTTGGGTATTCCTGGAATGCAAACCTAGAAAACATCTGAGTCTAAGAGAGAAGGGGATTGGGGAGGATGGGTTTCCCTCCCTGGAAGGGACACTGGATATTGGGGGAAGTTAGAAGACCTGCTGGGAGTAGAAGTGGAGAGTGCAGCTGATTGTGTAAATCAACCTCAGGCCTTATTTGGGGAGAACCTGGATGGGCAGAGGGGGATGGGAAATTCTGGAAGCTTACTTGCTTATGGGCAGAGGACGTTGTTCTTGCTTGAAGAGGTAGCTCTAGGGTAGGGCAGTGGCTCCCACACCCTGCAATGCCAAAGTTTTGGCCAGTTCTGCTTGAAATGAAATGAAGAAGAAGAAAAAAAAAACAGAGAGGGAGAGAGAGAACAATGCAGGCTATTTTAGGGTAAGGTTGCCAACTGTCCTTTCTTAGAAGGCTGTCTTTATTCTAAGGTTATATCCTTGCCACATTTTCTGTGTTAAAATGCCCTTTTATGAAATCCTGGTGCTGGAAGATGGTGTTTTTTCAATGTCGTTGGCTAAATAAAAAGTTGGCACTGGGTTCTGTGTTTCTTCCCAAAAATCATTTTTGAAATGTTATTGGTCTGTAAGCTCCAAAAGTCTGGGAACCCCTGTTGTAAACAACAGAGAATGAGACTGAAAAACAGAAACTGGAGGATCAAATCCTTCTCTATCAGTTACTGCCTGTGTATGCCTCAATCTTCTTCATGTGTAAAATAGGTTTAATGATATGCACCTCAAGAGTTATTGCTAAGACTAAATGAGAAAATGAATGCACCCAGCCTGGCATCTCATTTGTAGTAAGTTCTCTGTAAACACTGAATGATGAAATGGTGGCATGAAACCTGCATTGCCCAATGGAGAGGAAGGCACCTGGCCTTGGGAATCCAATTTAGGTCATATCGTCATCTTAAAACTTCCTGTCGGGATGAAAGGGATGTTTTATACAAGATTCCTTCCTTTGAACCCTCCATCCCTGACAAGCCCTGGCTGGGTCTCCGGAAGGCAGACCTCCTTCTCTCTGGGACAGGAGCTTGCTCCGTCCCCAAGCTTTACAGCAAGCTTGTTCAACCCACAGCCATGGACCACATGCAGCCTGGACAGCTTTGAATGCAGCCCAACACAAACTTGTAAACTTTCTTAAAACGTTATGAGTTTTGTTTTTTTTTTAATTCATCAGCTATCATTAGTGTTAGTGTATTTTATGTGTGGCCCAAAACAATTCTTCTCCCTCCAGTGTGGCCCAGGGAAGCCAAGAGATTGGACACCCCTGCTGCATAGGCAGCTGCTGACTCAAAGGCCACGCAGTTGACCCTGTGCTCAAGACCTTCTGAGAAGGTCTAAGGGGTGGTGGGGAGTGGTATCATGGCACTTCATCTTTTTGTTCAGTGTAGACACAGTCCTGCCCTTCTCCTCTGCCCCAAGGCAGGTCTGCTCTGTAGGGCTGGACAGGGATCAGGGACTATAGACTTTCTGCTGGGAGTCCTGACCTGGAGACAACGCCTCCAAGAAAGAATATTTGAATCAGCACCATGCCCTGAGGTTTTCTGTCCTGAGGCTTCCTGATAAAGAAACTGGAAGTGGGCTGGGCATGGTGGCTCATGCCTGTAATCCCAGCACTTTGGGAAGCAGGGGTGGGCGGATCACCTGAGGTCAGGAGTTTGAGACCAGCCTGACGAACGTGGAGAAACCTCGTCTCTACTAAAAATACAAAATTAGCCGGGCATGGTGGCGCATGCCTGTAATCCCAGCTACTCAGGAGGTTGGGACAGGAGAATTGCTTGCACCCAGGAGGCGGAGGTTGCAGTGAGCTGAGATCATGCCATTGCTCTCCAGCCTGGGCGACAAGAGCGAAACTCTGTCTCAAAAAAAAAAAAAGAAGAAGAAAGAAAGAGAGAAAGAGCGAAAGGAAAGAAGGAAGGAAGGCAGGAAGCCAGGAAGGAAGGGAGGGAGGGAGGGAGGGAGGAAGGGAGGAAGGAAGGAAGGAAGGAAGGAAGGAAGGAAGGAAGGAAACTGGAAGGGGAGGCAGCATGCAGGGAGCAAACAGACTGGATATAGATGTTCCAGGAAACAAACCAACCAGCCAGTCTTGATCAAGCCCTTGGGTGCCCAACCCTTGCACAGCTACACATGGATGGAGGCCAAGAAGGCAGAGAGAGACCTAGCTTGGGCGGTGCCTGGTCTGGTCAAAGCAGCAAAAGACCATTCCAGAGGTTTGTAGTCAAGGGTCAGAGGGAGTGTTCAGAAGCCCAGGGCAATGATGCTTCTGAGTAGAGTCAAGGTGGGTTTCCTGGAGGAAGTGGAAAGCGGTTATTGCGTGTGTGTGTGCTCGCGCACGTGCGGGCGTGTGTGTGTATGTGTGTGTGTGTATGTGTGTGTGTGTGTGTGGCGCGCACTTAGTATGGAGGAAACAGTGAATGGAGTAGCCTACCATGGATAAGGCCTGCAGCATTCTCACAGTGGAGTCATCAAGGATAGGGCTAGGGACAGGTGTCCAATTTAGGGAGCCACTAAGCTGTGGCCCTAAGCTAGCCCTAAGAGAAAGTCCTTCTGTATTGTACTCGGTCCTTCTGATCTCCCTCCTCCCCGCACCCTCAGCCCCGGACACTTGCCATAAAAAGGCACTGGGAGCCCACATGCCCATCACATGAAGGTGTTAGTGAACAAGAGACCCCTACAGGCTCCGCTTCCTACTGCGCTTGTTTCTTTAGGATCTAGGAACATGAGCTATGGTATTGTCCTCTTCTCTATCCTCTGCCTCTGTGCAGGACTCCACCTGTGAGCACTTGGACCCCAGCACAGCCCAAAGCCCTTTCATCTCCAGGCCAGCCCCGGCTGCATTGCCCTTGGTCTCTCTCCTCCCCAACATCCTGCACACTCGGCTGTTCCCTAGGGACTCTGCCAGGGCACCGGCTGGGACCTCTTCCCCCTTTCACCCTGGTGAGCCTGCAGAAAGATGTGCTGACAGCTCAGCCAGGTCTGGACTGTGTCTCTGTGTCCTGCTGGGGCTCCAGGACGTCTGGGCCACCTGGACTCAGAGCCAGGCTGGAGAGGGGGGCACTGGGAGGGGGACGCCCCGAGGTGCCAGCTGAGCAGAGCTGCCAAGAAATAAGTAGCAGAGACTCCTTTGTCCGAAGCCTGGAATTCACGATATATCAGGGCTGAAGTGGGTTCAGACAGGGACCTCTGGGGGTGGTTTCACAGCTTGGGCTGGAGGCGCCAGGGAGGGAAAGAAGGAAGAGACAGAAAGGACTGTGAGAGAGGGGGAGAGGCTCTGCTGATGGGGCTGGGTATGGTGGTAGAAGGAGGGGCGGTGGACAGCTGGAGAAGTGAGGGTTTTCCTGGGACCCTGAGATGGCCCAGGGACTGGACGTGGCGCAGTCACCCACAAACACTGGGCTTCTCTGCTCCACCCAGCCTTGCTCAGGCAGCCGTCCCTGCCATGCCCGCAGTCCTCTCCCCACTTATCTACGTTTTCTATCTCCCCCAATTTCACATCATCCCTTTTCTCTGTTCAACGTGTGGAGTACCTTTTATCTGATGCTATATGACCCAGTCCCTAATCTCCAGGCAGCTCCAGGCTGTGGTAAGGATAAGACAGACTCAAGACTTCACATAAGAAAGCCAAGGATGTGGACAAGAGGCTGCAGAGCCAGGCGGGGTGGAGGCGAGCGTGAGGAGGAAGTGGAGGAGGGGCTCATGTCTGAAGTGATCTTGGAGCAAGCAGGTGTGACTTGGAGAAGTGGAGGCAGGGAGATGGAGCACGCCAGGTGCAGGGCCCGGTGTGAGCACAAGAGCGGCCAAGGGAAGCCCCTGCCCTGGAGTGGGTGAGCGCCCTGGGAGACCGCAGCCCTGGGGGGTCGAGGCGTGGGGAGAGCGAGGACACAGGGTGGGTCGGCTCTGGAAGCAGAGGGGAATGACGACAGTGACTGAAGACAAGCCAGGACTTTGGGGAGGACCATTGGGTTGTGCCCTGGGAGCCCAGAGCTGTGCTCAGCCCTGCTCAGAGTGAGCAAGAAAAGAATAAAACACAGTCCCTGCCCCTGGAAGCTCACGGTGGGGTGATGGAGATGAAAGTGATGCTGTGAAACAGGTCATCCTGCCAGAAGCAGAGGCCTGGACCCCTGACTGCCACAGGGACAGGGACTGAGCCACAGCCAGGCTCGAGTTTGAGAGAGCTGCTTTCTCTGGCTCCCTGAAAAGCACATCTTTGTACAGGCCCCATGGCCCAACCTCCCCCTACAAGCCCCATGCATCAGGGTAAACTGCTATTACATGAGCCTTCAGCTGGATGCCTTCCAGAAAGAGACAGCGCCACTGTGTAATGAGAGCTGCACCCCCAGGCCACCCTGCAGGACCCAGAGAAGAGGCAGAGCCAGAGAGAGAAAAACGGAGATTGCCACATACGCTACAACAGACGTGATGACAGGGGCTGTCATGGAGGCTGTGACACAGACTGTGGGGTGGACTGTGACACACTCTATGACAAGGGCTGTGATAGAGACTGGGACAGGGACTATGATAGAGGCTGTGACGGAGGCTGTGGCGGAAGCTGTGACCGAGGCTGTGCTGGGGGCTGTGGCGGAGGCTATGACCGAGGCTGTGGTGGAGGCTGTGACCGAGGCTGTGACAGAGGCTGTGATAGATACAGATGCTATGACAGATTATGTGATAGAGACTGTGACAGGGACTATGATAGAGGCTGTGATGGAGGCTGTGATGGAGGCTGTGGCAGAGGCTGTGGCGGAGGCTGTGACCGAGGCTGTGACGGAGGCTGTGACCGAGGCTGTGGTGGAGGCTGTGACAGAGGCTATGATGGAGGCTGTGGTGGAGGCTGTGACGGAGGCTGTGATGGAGGCTGTGACGGAGGCTGTGATGGAGGCTGTGATAGATACAGATGCTATGACAGATTATGTGATAGAGACTGTGACAGGAGCTGTGACAAGGGCTGTGACAAAGACTCTGACAGGGACTGTAACAGGAATTGTGACTGGGCTGGGACAGAGACTGGGGACAGAGACTCTGGCAGGGCCAGTGACAGGCACTGCAATGGGGACTGGGACAGAAATGTGACTAAACCTGGAACCACACTCAGAGTTGGGACAACAGTTCCTGGAGCCCGGGCCCACACTCCCACGGTCGACAGAGCAGTTGGCGGTGACAGCAGCAACACAGCAAACACACAGGCCCAGCCAGGCCCAGGCACTTGTGGGGACGCCAGCAGGCTGAAGCTGCCGCGGGAAGACAGTGAGAGGGAGGTGAGTGAGGCTGGCGCCCACCCAGCTCTGCCACGGATGGCTGTGTGTCCACAGGCAGGTTCCTGGCCCTCTCTGGGCCTCAGTTTCCTTGATAATGCTTACTGTGGGGACAGATCAGAGTGTGGTAAGTGCACACGTGGACTGACTGAAGGTCCCAAGTTACTGTCAGGCATCTCTGAATCTCCAGTCTCCCCAGACACAACCGGCTGATTGAAACCATAATACGCCTCCCACACATATGAACAACCATCTCCCCCATGTGTGCAATGCTCTTGTGAAGAATGAAACACAAATTTGTTTTAAAGTGTAAGAATATTCATAGTCATGATGGGAACTAACATTGATGGTGCACTTGCTCTGTGCAAGGTACCACACCAAACGCTTAGCACGAATTAGCTCATTGTAATCCTCGCTAGAGCTCTGTCAGGTAAGTGGTATTTTCCCCATTTTACAGATGATGAAATTGAGGCTTAAAGAGGCTGACTGAGTTGCCCAAGCTCCCAAGGCTAGAGGAAGAGCCAGGGTTTGAAGATGCTTCTGTCTGACCCAGTCTGGGCTCCTAGCCTTACATCATGAGCAACTCTCTTGAATCACAACTTCTGTTGTGGCAAATACATTTGAAGTTCCAAGTCAAAAATGTTTGCCCTGAAAAAGGGGTCTTCACACTTGAATTGACTGGGACCTGCAGGGAAGCGTTCCTTCGGTCCGTGGCCACTTCTGGCAACTCTGGAACTCTGTCTTCTCTCTGCCCTCCCTGAAGCACTAAGTTGGTGATAAGCAGAATATGATTTTCTGCCCTAAGAGAGTAACTATTTCAAGGACTGTGGTTGTTTCTGTACCTTGTGGTCAGGATCTCACTTTGGGCTGTGCAGAGAAGGCCCTCACCCCATCCCGTCCTTGAGGGATGGATCCTCATTCTCCCAGATGCTCCTTGATCAGGAAGTGAGGTGGGAAATCCCTATGGCTCCTCCCAGACCATCTCTTTTCTACCTTCCCATAAAACTCTTCACCTAGTCAGACGCAGTTGCTCACGCCTGTAATTCCAGCACTTTGGGAGGCCGAGGCGGGTGGATCATGAGGTCAGGAGTTCAAGACCAGCCTGGCCAACATGGTGAAACCCTGCCTCTACTAAAAATACAAAAATCAGCTGGGTGTGGTGGTGGGCGCCTGTAACCCCAGCTACTTGGTAGGTTAAGGCAGGAGAATCGTTTGAACCTGGGAGGCGAAGGTGGCAGTGAGCCATTGTACTCCAGCCTAGGGGACAGATCGAGACTCAGTCTCGAACAAAACAAAAGAAAACAAAAACCTCTTCACCCACCTGCTCCTCTGAGGCTCCCACAGCCAGTCCCCTTGTGGCTGTCACCTAGCCATCTTTCCCACTGAATCCTGCCCTCATGGAGGTGCTCCACGTGAACCTTGGCCTCTGGTTCCAGGGGCCTTCTTCTCACCTCCAGCCACCCACTCCCATGGCCTCAACCTAGAGATGCTCTACCTCTAAAATCTAAAATTTAGGCTGACCTCGGCCTCTGCTCCTTCCACCTGCTCTCTGGGCACTCCCTTCCTCATCAAGGGCGGTGAGAGCTGCAAAAGAACTCTCAGCACAGAATGACTCGATCTGAACCCTTGCACCACAGACTTAAAGAAACACTGGCATCATTTCTAACAGCTCAAAGCAGCTTCACTAGATGACGACTCTAGCCCCTTAAAGTCTCTGCTTGGGAAAGCTCAAGGTGACCAAAAGAATGTATTGTTTGTTGCAAAGGACGGGGGCCCCTGTCTCCCAGCCTCTGTTGGAGGGCACTTACCTTTGATAAGTGCCAGTCACAAAACCTAGCTTGCCTGGTCATACAGAGCAAACCCTGTTTTTGCCCTTCAGTGCCTGTTGCCTGGCTCACCCCACTTTAAAAAGTCTCTTCACTTTTATTTTGAAGCAGCTGAGTTCAGTTCATGCAGAATCCTTTTCCCTATTGCAACAGTTTTCACTGAATAAAACCTGTCCTTACCACTTTAACTACTGTCCAGCTTTGTGGACCATTGACAATAACAAGTTCTGTGCATCCACCCCTCCTGCCTTCAGTCCCTTTCCTTCCCAGTTTAGATCCCAAGATCTACCACCACAACCTTATCTTGCCAGTGTCCTCAATTTCCTTGCCTCATGGTTCTTTTTGTCTGTCAACCTAGAAACTCCAGCTCTGACCTTCTCTGCAGGCACACCAGCTACAGCAGGCCTGAGAGGCAGCCAGAGAAAATCACACAGCCGCACAGATTTGTTCATTGTCTCTGATGTGCCTCTGTGCCTGGCGATCTGACTGTGTTTTCCTTATCTGACATGTCTCCCTTCTGTGCCATCAGTGTCTGAGTCTGCACAGTGTCACCATGACAGAATACCACAGACTGGGTAATTTATAGAGAAAAGAGATTTAGTTGGCTCATGGTTCTGGGGGCTGGGAAGTCCAAGAGCATGGCACTAGCATCTGGTAAGGGTCATCCTGTAGTGGAGAGGTGGAGGGCAAAGGCAAGCATGTGAAACAGAAAGAGGAAGGGAACCAAACTTATCGGGAGCCCATTCCTGCAATAATGGCATTAATCCTTTCATGAGGGAGTAGCTCCCATGATCTAATCACCTCTTACAGGCCCTACCTCTTAATACAATGGCAATTAAGTTGCCAGCACACAAACTTGAAAGGGACACATTCAAACCATAGCAACCAATTAAAACTTCTCCCCAAATTTCAGCCTTCTCCTACAGAATCTTTTCCATCAGCATATAAACCCGATCAAATCTCTGCTATCAGAAAAAAAAAAGGGTCCTCCTTGAACTTCACCATCTCTTTCTCTCCCTCCCATCACATCTAAACCTCTCAAGAGAGTGGGCTTCATTTGCCTTCCTTTCTCAACTCCCACTCATTCCTCAGCCATACAGTCAGGCTTCACTACCCATGGTGTGTTCAGCAAGACCACAAATGTCCTCCTGAGTACAAAATCCACTCTTACTTCTTTCCTTATTGACCTCGGAGCACGATACGATGCTGCTGACCCCCTCCCTCTTCTTGAAATACCCACTTCCCTTGATTTCGGCAACACACACTCTTCTGATTTTCTTTCTACGTCTCTGGCCAGTCCTCAGAATCCTTTGTGTCCCATCCTCCTCTACTGGCTCTGCACATGTGGATGGTATTTCTGACTCTATTGTATGCTCTTTTATTTTTTCCCCCACAGGATCTGTCTCCCTGAACACTCTTATCCAAGCCCTTGGCTTCAGTTACCATTCATGCCTTCAGCCCAGACCTCTCCTGTGGTTCCAGACCTGCTTATTTTGCTTCTTGGATGTATTATGAGCAGCACACACTCCAAATCTCTAAACATTCACTCTCTTCTCCAAAGACCCTGCTCTTCCTGCTCAGTGAATGAGATCACCACCATCCCGTCGTTGAAGCCAGAAACTCTGACATTTTCCTGACTCCTTCCTCTGCCCCCAACATCCTATCAATTCAAAAGTCTTACTTCTCCTTCGTAAATATCTCTCAACTATGTGCACTTCTTACCATATGCACTGACACAAGTTCAGATAATTTCTTGCCTAGGGTAGGGCAATAGCCTCCTAACTGGCCTCCCTGCCTCCAGCCTTGCTCTATTATAACCCGTTGTCCATGCTGCTGCCAGAGTGGTTTTTCAAATGTAAATCTAGCCATATCTGCTTAAAATTCCTAATAAATATCACTGGCCTTAGGATAAAATCCAAACTCCTCTGGCAAGTAAGCTGCTCTATAGTCTGGCTGTCCTTACTCCCTCGGCCTTCACTCCAACCAGTGCCCTCCTGTCCCTTGCACTGTGTGCTCATGCATGTCCCTGGGCTTTCTGCTGGTGGTGATGGTGGCAATGTCATCCATGGCTGTGGAAGCGATCAGATGTTAGTTGTGGGTGATTGTAGTGGTAACTTTAAACCACTGCCCACCACATTTTCAAGGCGATCTTCAGGGGCTGACTTCATCCAACAAATATTCCTTGCTCCTGTTTCCTGGAAGGTTAATTATGCATGCCCATCTCAGCTCCACCTCCATCCAGGGCTGCTTTAGTGCCGTCTGTTTGGGGCCCTGGCGAGCTCCCACACCGACTCTTGGTTATGAGCCTGAACCTATGTCCAGCGTTCATCTCTTTCCAGCCTTGAATTGAGCCCAGCATGTTGGCGATGGGACAGCGATGGTGATAAATGTGAAGATCCTGCTGCTATCAGCACTCACTGGGGAGACAGACAAAGTTGCCTGGGGACCCTAGGACAGGAGCCACTGGGAGGTCCAGCCAGGTGGTGCTGGTTCCAAGTCCTGCTGAGTCCAGCAGTGATCAGCTGGTGGGGCTGCATTGACCTTCTCGGAGGCTTGGCTGTGAAATGCTGATCTGTCACTAACTTTCCATGTACATCCAGGGTTGGTGGTCTGAACCCCAACACAGGGCACTTGGTTGCCAGGCTGGGGCCCTGACACTGCTGATACAGACAACATCCCTCCCCAATACCAGAACTTATTTGCATCTATGAATATGCATGGAGGCTGCTTTCCTAAACTGGGGAAGGTAGCTGGGAGCTGGGAAGAATGGAGATAAGCTGGCTGGGGCATGATCACAAGGCATGTACCTGCCCCTGTGGTAGGGAGAATGACGGCCCCCAAAGAGAACCAGGTCTCAATTCCTGGAACCTATGAATGTTACTTGCCTGACAAAATAAAATAAAATAAAAAAGTTTGCCAAGGTGATTAAGGATCTTGAGATGGGAAGATTATCCTGGATTATCTGGGTAGGCCCTAAACGCAATCACTGGTGTCCTTATAAGAGGGAGAAGACAGAGGGAGGGTTTGACCCACAACAAGAAGACAAAGTGACCATGAAAGCATGATGCTATCCTGTGGGCTTTGAAAACGGAGGAAGGGGCCATGGGCCAAGGAATGCAAAGGAACACATCTAGAAGTGGGACGATGCAAGGAAACCGATTCCGCGCTGGAGCCTCTGGAGGGAGTGCGGCCTTGCCAACCCCTTGATTTCGGCCCAGTGAAACTGATTTCAGACTTCTGGCCTCCAGAACTATAAGAGAATAAATGTGTGTTCTTTTATGCCACCAAGTTTGTGGCACTTTGTTACAGCAGCAATAGGAAATGAATACAGTTCCCTTCCACCCTCCCTCTCTGTCTCTCCTCACTTCCTCTTGAGTCGGGTTAGGCTGTGGGGTAAGCAGGGTAGCTGGGCTCTGAGTGGCAGAGAAGACAATCCTCCTCACCTGTTCTTGGGGCCTGGTGCCCTCTGGTTCCAGGGAATGGTGGCTTTGGAAACATTGGGAGGTGACACCTCCTCAGAGCAGTAGTCACCCATGGGTCACTGTCAGAGTGACATGCCCAGGCTACTTCCAGTGGCTTTGCTGGCAGTAGGCGTTGAGCTGAGGCAGAGAGGAAGGATTCTAGAGAAGCCATATGGGGATCGAGGCTGACAGAGCAATGCTTGAGCATATGTGTGCTCCCTTTTTTGGAACTCCCAGAAATACTTGTGGCAGAGGAGGAAGAGGGCAGAGGTCCTGTAGGCGCAAGAAGAGAAACAGCAGGAACTTTGAGTTATGGATGTTAATGGAGCTTTATTTATAGCCACAGACTGCGAGGGTCTGATAACATTTGTATCATGTGCTCCTTAGCTGGCTGCTCCCTCCCTGCCTTTTTGCATAGGTGGCTGATTAAGCAGTCAGCGACATCCAGATGCTTTCATCCCCTTCCCCTGTTTTCATTCAGCCTCCATCTTTTTCTTATTGAGTTGAAGGAGCACTTTCTACACTGAGGAGAGAATTCCCTTCTCTATCATGTATTGCTACAAATACCCATTTCCCTAGTTTCTTATTTCTTCTAACTTTTGTTATGCAGTGTTTGCCAAGCAGAAATTTTCTTTTTTATAGTAAATTATAAAACCAAAAAGTAAAAAAGTATTTTTATGATTAAATGATGCCTTTTGATAGTAAAGTATATCAACCTTTCCTTTTACCATCTCTGACTTAGATATCAAACTTAAAGAGCTCTTCCCCATCTCAAGAAATACTCACTTAAATTTTCTTCCTATAAATAAATGTTTATATACATGTTTATATACATGTATAATCCATCTTCCCCCCATTAATTAGCAATGCCTCCTTTCCTCATATACTAAATTTCTATATATACACAGTTGTCTATTTCTGGATTGTATCTCTGTTCCATTGACTTGCTTCTCTATTCCTGTTCCTATAGCACTCTGATCCCCCCCCAAATTACTGTAACATACTATTATCTTTAAATATTAAGAAGGGTCTCTCTCCTATATTACTTATCTCTTTCAGAATTCTCTCCCGGATTTCTCACCAGATTAACTATCTAGTTAAAATGATTTGATTATATTTTAAAAGATCATAGGCCAGGCAAGGTGGCTCATGCCTATAATCCCAGCACTGTGGGAGGCTGAGGCCGGCAGATCACTAGGTCAAGAGCTCAAGACCATCCTGGCCAACATGATGAAACCCCATCTCTACTAAAAATACAAAAATTAGTTGGGCGTGGAGGCATGCACCTGTAGTCCCAGCTACTCAGGAGGCCGAGGCAGGAAAATCACTTGAACCCGGGAGGCGGAGGTTGCAGTGAGCAGAGATTGCACCATTGCACTCCAGACTGGAGACAGAGTGAGACTTCTTCTCAAAAAAACAAAAACAAAAACATGTTGGGGATTTTACTGAATAATAAATGAATTTTAGAGGGAATAGATTATCTTGATACCATTGCCTCTTCCCTTCCAAAAGGAAGGTCTGTCTCTACTCAAGACTTCTTTTGTGTCTGGGAAGAATTGGGCCATGGCTTCAGCCCTGGTGCAGCTTGTTCTCTCATTTTGTTCATTTCTGTCAAGTCTGGGGAGGGTAGTTTTGTAAACCTGCATTTAAGCCAAGGCAATTCTCAGAAGTCTTTAGATTTGCCCTGGATTGAGGGTGAAGGCAGGGATGATGAGTGAAGCTGAGGGTGTGGGTGAAATTCAGAAGGAGATTAAATGCTAAAGAAGAGGAACTGAAGCTTGAAGAGCATTGGCTTGTGTGGGAAAAGTGAATGCTGTGAACATGGATAAGAGAAAGCACACGGAGGGGAGAGGGGAGACACCGGCAGAGGGGTGTCAAATAAGCCAGAGGAGGAGGAAAGACCAAGACCAGCACATCGACAGACCGCCGTGTTGCAGGGAGGTTGTGCAGAATGGCTGCAATGGAGCGGTGAGCTGTGTTGGTCGTGGCTGATTAGCAATGAGGCGGTCATAACATTTAGTGTTTAAACTGGGACTGCTGGAGAACACTCTGGGACAACAGGGGTAAAGCAGGATGCTTCCCAGAAAACTGAGACACATGGCAACCCCAGTTAGTGGTGACCTCTGAGAAAGTGGTTTCATTGAAGGGATGGCCAAGGTACCCAGGTGATGTGGGTTGAGGAGTTAAGACAGCGATGGTACACTGTGCTTTGTAGAAGTCTGGCCTGAAAGATAAGGAGAAAGTTGGGTGGCAGATGGTGGGGAATTAAGGTTGAAAGGGGTAGGTATATTTGCTTGTCTGTTTTCTAGGCTTGAGAGATTTGTCCGTCTCGGGGAGGGTAAGGACTTAGTAAAGAGAGACAGATAGAAGATGCAAGATATGTAGAAGGGATAATTGATGCAGAGAGAAGATACAGAAGGTCAGGGGCAAGATCCGTAGTGTACAGAGGACATAGGGTTAGCCTGGAAGGGAAGGACAGTTCCTAATAAAAAAGCAAATAAAAGAATCCATGGCAAACCAGCAGAAAGTTGAGGTGCAGAAAAGGAAATTTGAGGGAACTCATAGTTTCTCAAGAATGGCTGCTGAGAAGGAGGCGGGAGATCTCTTTCGAGCAAAGAGCCCACAAAGAAAAGGAGTAGAAGCCTTTAACCCCTTTCCTTCAGTAATTAACATGGCTAGATTCCCTCTAATGGATTGAGATGGTTCTGAATGAGATCCATTGGTGATGAGGACCTGGCTGAGACTCTAAGCGGGCAGGGTTCTGGCTGGTGTGTCTGGGCTGGAAGCCTCTTCCATCCTAGGCACTTTGGCATGTTGGAGTCTTCCTCCATTGAAGAAGGACCACAGTCCCTGTAGAAATCCGGACCAGTGAAAATATCACTGACTCGGTGGCCAAGGATGCTCAGACGGTCCGGGGCCAGGTCCTGCTGTGACACCTTGGGGTGGCAGCGGAAGCCACAGTGAGATGGAGGCTCCAGCACTCTCCTCATGTGGCTTTGGATGGACAAACCAGCCCTTCGGATTCAGGAAGTCCTTCAGTGGAAGAAGTCCCCAAGAGAGAGGCGCTGGATTTCTTGTTACTTCAGACAGGCACAAATGGTTGATATAAAATATTAGTCTAATTTATAACCCAATTTCAGTATAATAGAATGTATGCAGCCATTCAAATATGTTGGAAAATAACATTTGATTACATGAAAAAATACTCAGGAATATTTGTTGAACAACTAGTATGAACATAATAATCTGATTTTTGAAAAGAATATGTAATATATCTATATATAGACAGATACAAAACTGTTAGAATATATGCCAGTTAGCAGTGGTTGTTTCTGGGTGGTGGAATTATGAGAATTATGAGTGGTTTTTCTTTTTACTTACCTTTATTTTCTAAATTTTCTACAAGGTGCTTATATGGCTTTTTAGTACGTTAAATAACAAAGTTCTTTTTTAAAAGGATTGCCAAGCAGTAACAGGACCCCAGCTGAGCCTGGAAGCAGGAATCTGTTGAGAAGCCAGTGCCTGGGCCTGGGTTACTCTCCCCAGTTGCACTCTGCAGGCACAACTCATGACTGTGTAAACCGAAGGGAAAAACGACTTGGCCAAATTTAGCCAAGCACCTAGCCCAGTGTTGCTCAGAGGTCACCCATGGGACGCTTCTCAGGGAGAGATGCCCTGCATTCTGCATCTGGGGTTCTATAGACCACCCTTGAGCTGGCACCTTCAGTGCAGATGGCATCAGTTATACCTTCCCCTTTCTCTTGATCCTGCTCACAACTATCCTGAGCCCATCCGTACCCTAGGCCAAACGGGAGAGATAAAGGTGTAAACCAAAAGTGACTGAGGTAAGTTTCCTTCAAGTAGAGGTCTATTTAGCCAAGGTTAAGGACAGGCTGTGGGGGTTGCAGGTGGAGGGTGCGAGGGAGGGTAGGGAAATTCAAGCCACAGGAGCGTCTGTGACCTGTGCTTTTTCCAAAGGGAGTTTTGGGGAACTTTCATATTTAAAGGGGAAAGTGCAAACAGGAGAGAAAAAATAAGGAGTGAGGGTCGGCCATGAGGCAGATGATTCTGTTCTTGTGAGGCTCTGATTTGCCTCGGTAAATTTACATTTTACACGTGAAAGGGAGCAGAGGAAAAAGTCAATGATGCTTTATCCTGGGCTGAGTAAATCTGCATTTGACATAAGTGAAAGTAAACATGTGAAAGGAGGTAGCAGAGGAAATGAGACTCTGTCAGGGTTGTGAAATCACAGCTGCCTGTTTGGGAACAAAAGGAAAGCAGTACTTGTGTGACTCAGTTCCCCAGCTTAACTGTCCCTTTGGCATAGCGAGTTTGTGGTCTCGAGATCTATTTTCTTTCACGAGGGTTTAGGAAGGCTGAAATAAGCAAGGGGTTCTCGGAAGGAATGGACTGCAGTGGCTGTGGCTGGCATTCCAGTTACGTGCCTGCTGTGTTCACCGCGCTGCACAAAGCTTTGGTTGTTCCACTCCCTGGTGGGAAGAGGGCGAAGACACTGCCAGCCAGTGGGGAAACGCACAAGTCAGACCAGAATCTGGCATCTAGAGGGAAGGCCTTGCAGCTCTAGCTGGAGTCCGTGATGAGTCCTAGACAGCATCCACCCAGGTGACACGGCCAGCTCACTCGTCCTGGCTAGGGCTAGTGGCCCATCCTGAGTGTCATTGAGAGGGGCCCCGTGATGCCTCCCACCTACATGTGGCTGGTGTGTGCAAGGGGGTCGCTGAGGGGTGTGAACAGGTCTCCACTGGGGGTGCGGAAGTTGGCTGAGCGCTAGCCCCTTTCTGCTCTCTCCAGATTCCTGCACCACATGTCACCACCTGCCGCATGGAAAGCCTGTTAGCCAGCTGGACCTCTCTGCTCAGCGCACAGGGCTGATGTCACCTAGGAGCAGGGCCTTTGCCGAACAGCAGGAGGGGTGATGTGGGGCAGGGGAAGAGGGAGGGGCCTGCCCTGACCCACCACATGCCTATGCGAAGATTCTCTGTGTGAAGAGCCTTCCCTGGTACCTACCAGTCACTCTCTTGAAGATTCTCACAAAGATGGTGAAGGAAATGAAGATGATCTCTGACTCATGACAGGCATTCCATAAATATTCGCTGAATGAACAAATGAGTGAGCAAAGCAATTAGTTGATTTTGTGGGCACAGAGGCTGTGGGCACATACATGGCTGGATAAGGAGACAGACTCTTTTTAGACCAGGGACATATAGATAAAAATACCCATGGTGCCTGGCCATGAGTAAAAGAAAGGCTAAGTTGCCAAGGTTTGTTGACTGTGAGTCAAAATTTTTATGTATTAATCATGATACTTTAAAAAGTCTTATATTGGGGGCTGGATGTGGCGGCTCATGCCTTAATCCCAGCATTTTGGGAGGCCGAGGAGGGTGGATTAACTGAGATCAGAAGTTCGAGACCAGCCTGGCCAATGTGGTGAAACCCTGTCTCTACTAAAAATACAAAAATTAGTTGGGCATGGTGGCGCACACCTGTAATCCCAGATACTTGGGAGGCTGAGGCAGGGGAATTGCTTGAACCCGGGAGGCAGAGACTGTGGTGAGCCAGGATTGCGCCACTGAACTCCAGCCTGGGAGACAGAGCAAGAATCTGTCTAAAAAAAAAAAATTAAAATTTAAAAATAAAATAAAAATTAAAAGTCTTACATTGGCACTAGAACCACAGATTATCAAGTCCATTCAAGTCCAAGTTTCAGTTGAGAAAACAGGCCTGGAAGGAGAAGGAAGTGTCCAAAGCCACAGCTGGTGGAATTTAAGCAAACTGCAGGCCTCCCGCCTCCCAGTCCTGCCGGGGTCTTGCGCTTCATGCTACTTTCGCAGTGCAGCTGGGGGCCTTTTCCCCAGGTGCAGGGTGTGTGTGATCAGTTCCCTTATAAATAAATATTGGCTGGGCATCTACTGGATGCAAGGTACCTATTATATGCCAAGCAAGTTGCTAGATACTGGTGGTAGAATGGTGGACCAGATACTGACTTGATGGGAAAGAGATGGGCGATTAATCTGGCAATTTCATTAAGGAAAGTACACCCAGCTTTGGTAGCCCAAAACAGGAATGCCCAGCCCAGACCTGGGGTGAAGGGTCAGGTGGGAGAAGCTTGAAGTGGAGAGCAGACATTCCACACGGGGGCCTTTCCAGGGGCGTTCCCGCACCCTGTCCCCCGCCCCCCGGCATTCCTGGCTGCTGTGTCTCCTATTTGCCTGGGAGTGCCTGGCTCCAGAGGCCCAGGCACTGCAGATAAAAGTCTCACCTCAGAGGCCAAGGGAACAAATATGCAGGACAGGCTGTTCAGATAGAGGGAGCCTCAGGAGGGGGTCGGGCTCCAGAGGGAGGCCCTGGGAAGGAAGAGCTCACGGGGATGGGGTGGTGGGATGGTATGGACTCAAAGGAAGAAGGCTGACCTCCAGGGCCCTCTCAGCAGGCCCTTCCAGCCCTGTTGAGTTTTGCTCTTCAACCAGGAAGCTGTCTTGTTTGGAGGCCAAAGCTTCCCTAGGAGACTCCTCATCTTTCTGGTCTCCTTTCCACCTCCCTCCTCCCATCTGCGGATGGGACAACTTCATGGACAACTCACCCCTTTTGCCTCATCAGCCCACCCTGAGTCATTTCCTTCATCCTTCATGGGATAGCTCCTGAAACTCAGTCTCCTCTAGAGAAGTGTGGAGGCAGAGTCAGAGGTGGCGTCAGAAGCAACCACAATCCTCCTCTTCTCTCCTTCATCCCAGTCCTAGCAGTTGGGCTAATACAGACAGAAGCCTGTGTATCAGTCAGACCCTGCAGGAAATGGAAGCAGGAGAACTGTAGGTCAGCACGGTGCTGGGGGACAAGGTCCCAAGAGAAAGGGACAAAGAAACTCCCTCTCCTTCTCCACTGGATGTGCTAGTTAAAATCATCAGCTAAGGTAGGTCTGGCTTCTCTGAGATTTCATTGCTACTGTGGATCAGCCTGGGGCAGTCCCTGGGCATTTTTCATGCTTCTTGACAAGGAGTTCTTAACTAGGCTGCTGGGGTTCCATGCATGGCTCCAGGAGGTCTCTGGAGACCCTGAAATTGTATGCAATACATTGCATGTTTGCACATGTCCTTGTTTCTAGAAGGCTCACCGATTCCATCAGATTCCCAAGGGTGTCCATGACACATAAAAAGTGCAGAACCTCTCATCCAGGTCTTTGGAGGACGACACACCTCCTGCCCACCTGCTCCCTCCCAAGAGGCTCCCCTGCCCTCTGCTGGGTTTCTTCCACTCTTGTGCTTCTGCAGACAACCTGTCCCCAGAGCCAACTGGGGCCATGTGCTTCTCTGCTCACCTGGACACAGCACCATGCCTCTATCGACTGCCCTATTTAGGAGCTGCTGAGCTGATGGCAGAAACCAGGACTGCATTTGCCCCCTCCAGAGGCATCTAGGCTTTGAGGAAGGGTGTGCGCAAAGAGCCTCTGAATCTCTGGGCTTAAGGAGCAGGAGTTCTCGAGTCAAAAAGACTTGCACCTCCCTGAGATTCTGTTTCCTTGTCTACGAAATGGGTTGAATGCCTCCCCACAGGGGTGTTTTGAGGATTGAGGTAATGGCTATAAAATGCCAGGCACTCGATAAATATTAGCTGTTATCTGGCACAACTGGACCCAGAAATTTTCTCTCCAGTGTCCCTGGCAGGAGGTTGTCCAGCTCTTTCTGGGAGCTGCCACCTCCCGAGGTGGCCCAGCCCCATTTGGACAGCTCCCACTGTGAGAAAGTTCTTACGTCAGTCAGGAACTCTGAGTTGAAGTGACAGAAATTCAACTCACTGGCTCACCAAAATAGGGAGTGTATTGGCCCAAGAAACTAGGAAGGGTAGCAGTAGAAGTGACCTCAAGGACTCTAGGGGCCTAAACAATGTTGTCAGGACTTTTCTGCTCTCTCCCTGCAACTCCTGGCTCTGTTTCTCCGTGTGATTGGCACAAAGTCGCCAGCAACTCCCAGCAGATCTCATCCCAGCTTGGGGAACCAGAAGACAGAGACTCGGACAGGGCCATGGGTGCTTCTGACTGGCCGGGTGTTGACCTGAGGCTAGGAGACCATATACACTGAGTCGAAATGATATGGAAGGCAGTTCCCCAAAGAAAGGAATGCTGTTTCTAGAAGCCTGAGCAAACAAAACAAGTGGTTATTTCACTACTCTTCTTCTTTAAATCCAGTCTAGCCTCAGTCCTGGCTCTGTCCTTCTGGCCTACGTGGGACAAAATATGAAGAGTTCATTGTAACTTCCCCAGTCTTCATTTCCCCAAGCTAAGTTCTCCTCTCTCTCTGAGTACAAGGGGTTTCCAGTGCCCCCTCCCCAAACTCCTGGGCAGAAGGCAGCAGTCTGGTTGGAAGTTGAAATGGGGCCTGGATTTGAGAATTACCAACTGGAACGCTGATGAAAATGATAGAGGGCTCTAGCGTCCCTTGGAGGCAGCCACACATGTGGTGTTTCCTTTAACCACCAGGGGAGTTGACTTGGGAGAAAGAAGAGGTGGTGGGTGGGAGGAAGAGAAAGGGAAAGAGGAGGAGGGAGAGAAGAGAGAAGAGAGGGAGGAGCAGTAAGGCAGAGGAAGAGGGAGACATGGAAGTTAAATGAGAGGAATGGGGAGAAAGCTTCAGCTCTCAGGCTGGAAAGCACAATCTATACGTCCAAAGGTGCCCAGTGTGGGCCAGCACAGTGGCTCAAGCCTGTAATCCCAGCGCTTTGGGAGGCCGAGGTGGGCAGATCACTTGAGGTGACGAGTTTGAGACCAGCCTGGTCAATATGGGGAAACTCTGTCTCTACTAAAAATATAAAAATTAGCTAGGCATGGTGGCACGTGCCTGTAATCCCAGCTACTCAGGAAGCTGAGGCAGGAGAATTGCTTGAACCTGGAAGGTGGAGGTTGCAGTGAGCCAAGATGACACCAGTGCACTCCAGCCTGGGCAACGGAGCAAGACTCCGTCTCAAAAAAAAAAAAAAAAAAAGAAAAGAAAAGAAAAGAAAGAAAGGTAACTAGTGTGGTACAGAGCTCATGGCTGGGAACCATGCCCCAGGTGTGTTAGTTTGTTCCTACTGCTACAACAGACTACCACAGACTAGGTAGCTTATAAACAACGGAAGTTCATACCTCACAGTTCTGAAGGCTAGGAAGTTCAGGATCAGAGTGCCGGCACGGTCAAGTTCCCATGAGGGCTCTTTTCTAGGCTGCAGTCTGCCAACGTCTAGCTTTGTCCTCACCCGGCAGGAGAGGCAGGTATGCTCCTTAGGGCCTCTTCTGTAAGGACACCAGTCCCAATCATGAAGGCTCTGCCCTCATGACCTGATCATCTCCCAGAGTCTCACCATTATCCTATCACAATGAATTCAGTTTCATCTTATGAATTTTGGGGGACAAACATTCAGACTATAGCAGCAGGCTTCCTGGAAGAGGGGGATCTGAAGGAAGAAGAGGAGTGCAAAGCCAGAACTTGGCTCTGGGAGCTCACAGCAAGAAGCATAGGGGCATCTCTGATGGCCCAGCTGGAGAGTGGGGTGCAGGCTGGCAGAGGAAGGGGCTTCTGCTCCCCTCCTCCCAATCTTCCTTTTCCAATTGGACCGCTCTGCAGAGGTCACCCCTAGGCTAATGAGGAATCCTCCTGAAGTTTAAAACCAATTAAGCAACAAATGGTTTCTGATTAGTTATTTCTCTTGATGTGAATTTTAATGAACAGCTTCCTCTCCCCGCCCTACCTCCCAAGCACCGTGGGAACTAGCCAGCTTTGGGTCTGCCTTGAAGAGCCCTCAGAGGTGTCTGGGAAAGCTGGGAGAGGAAGGGAAGAGGGACTGGGATGGGGGGAGGGGCAAGCAGCTTTGCACAGCACAGCAAGCCCTGCCAGTCAGCCTGCATTTCCCTTGACACTGCAGGGTGCCACTTGTCCCTGAGTCAGGGGCTGTCTCGAGGGGAATGAGTAGCAGGGAGAGGACAGAATGCAGGTGGAACAGAGAGATGGTGACAGCGACTAGGCGACAGCCTAGATAAACCGGCTGAAGTAGAACGTATAAAAAGTTAGCCCAGGACGAAAGCTAGAAGAGCTGGGGGAAGCCCCACCTGCAGGGAGGCACAGAGGTGGGAACAAGGCTACAGGGCAAGGCAGAGCGGTGCAGAGAGCCGAACCGAGTTCTGCAGGGTGTGCTGTGGGGCTCTCGGTGGGTGAGCCCCCCACTCTGGTACTCATCCTTTCACGCATGCCGAGATGATGATTATCGTTGACCTTCTGTTGGGAAAAGCAGCAAAGGAGAAAGGACTGACAGAGTGCCTACATAAATTGGTTACGAGTAACATATAAACAAGGAACAACAAACTGCGGAAGGCCGCAGCAGGCCTCTGAGGAGGAAGGCTTCTCCATGCCTCAGGTTCTGGTGCAGGGTGACCTCAGCTCTGTTACCATAAACATTGTGCTCAAGGACGTAACACCCCTTGGTAGCACTATGACGTAGACAGACTTGTAGGCTCCTTGTAAAGCCCACGTTCCATCAGCTGCACATAAATAATAAGTTAAAGATAACCACATGTTCTTGTTTTGTGAAACTCCCAAACCACCACTGTTATCAGTCCTTAGGCTGACACATCAGTTCTGGCTCACTGATTCACTTCCGGCTCACTGATTCACTTCCGGCTCACTGATTCACTCCATCATCACTCCACCCCTACCCTGTAGATCAAAGTGATTGTAATCAATAAATAGTGTGGATAATCAGAGCTTGGGGCCTTCACTGCCTCTTCCAGAGTAATAAGTGATGGCCCCCTGGTCCCGCTGTCTCTCTTAATCTGTTTTTTTCTCACTCCTTTTTCACCACTGAACTCGGGGTACCCATGGGTGATATAGGGCTGGCTCCCTACATTCTGGTGCCCAATGTGGGGCTCATGGATTCCTACATTCTGGCACACCAATGTGTGGGCCTCATGGATTCCCTACACCTTCCTCTAGGGACTCTTATGACCCTTCCATGAGCTGACACTAGGGAAAGAACACTGGGAGTAGTGGGTGAGCTTCGGGGAGATGGCAGGGCACTGTCTTCTCCACCCCCCAGCAGAGACTCCCTGTTGGACACAACAGGGAGTTGGACCTTACTCAGTTACACCCCTGTCTCATTCCACAGGCAGCAAACGGGGGCTGGAGTCCTCAGCTGTTTCTCCATTGTGGACAGGAGGGCCAGCTGCATAGTTGTAGGGTCCAGCTCTCTCCACCCTAAAATGAGCATTGTCTAGGATCTTTGGCCAGGACCTCGAAGCCCCTGGGGAGTAGCTGAGCCACAGAAGGGCTGCTCGGAAGCTTTGTGGAATCTTGCTGATCAGCCCTGCACTCCTGACCACTCCTTCCAGCTGAGCAGAAAAGCTTTCTTGAAAGGAGAATAAAGTCCAGATCTCTGCTAGAGGAAGGAAAGAGGTGGAGGAAGCACCTCATAGGAACTGCTGACAAAGAAATAAAGATGGATTTTTTTGCAGGTCCCTCTTCACTGTTACCTTCCTCCCCTGTCCCTCTACCTCTCACCTTTTCTTCCCTCCCTAATCCATGTTAGCTCTGAGAGACATCTGGCTGAAAGTTTCTGGAATGATCTGACCAGGCCCTGGACTTCCAGGAAAAGCCTCAGTGATTCCCTGAGGGTCAGAGGAAAGGCAACATTTCTGGCTCAGGCATCTGAGTGATGACAAATTTAGAGCAGCCACCTCTAAACCCAACCTCTTTGGCTTCTGTTTTGGGTACCAGGAGCCAGCCTGGCCCAGAAGATTGGCTTCTGACCAGGGCTCTGCAGCCCAGAACTGGGGCCAGCTGCTCCGGGCCTGAGCCTCCCCCACTCATGGCCTCATGTCACCATCAGGCACCTGGGCCCCTCTGGTTGGCTTGGCTGCCCCAGCTTTCTGGAACATGCTGGCTGTGTCTTCCTCATGGAGCAGTGATGGATGACAGATTGGATTGGTTAGGTCTCTTGGTGGCAAGGGACAGAACCCAATTATGTGGGACATTGGCAAACACATCCCAACCAGAAGCGTCGAACAATCAACATAGGGAAGAGCAGGGCTGCTGCTGGACCCCAGGAACATCTGAACTGAAGTTTTTTTTTTTTTTTTGAGATGGAATCTTGCTTTGTCGTCAGACTGGAGTCCAGTGACGCGATCTCGACTCACTGCAACCTCCACCTCCCAGTTCAAGCGATTCTCCTGCCTCAGCCTCCTGAGTAGCTGGGACTACTATGCCCAGCTAATTTTTATATTTTTAGTAGAGATGGGGTTTCACCATGTTGGCCAGGATGGTCTCGATCTCTTGATCTCATGATCTGCTTGCCTCAGCCTCCCAAAGTGCTGGGATTGTAGGCATGAGCCACCATGCCCAGCCTTTTTTTTTTTTTTTTTTTTTGGCTTAGACGGAGTCTTGCTCTGTTGCCCAGGCTGGAGTGCAGTGGAGTGATCTCAGCTCACTGCAACATCTGCCTCCTGGGTTCCAGCAATTCTCCTCGCTTAGCTTCCCTAGTAGCTAGGATTACAGATGTGCACCACCATGCCTGGCTAATTTTTGTATTTTCAGTAGAGACGGGGTTTCACCATATAGGCCAAGCTGCTCTCAAACTCCTCACATCAAGTGACCCACCTGCCTAGGCTTCCAAAAGTACTGGGATTACAAGCGTGAGCCACCATGCCCGGCTGAACTCAAGTCTTGAATGCAGCCAGGAACCTGTCTTCTTCCTTCCTTCTACATCCGGTCTCTGCTCCTCTCTGACTGTAGATCAGCTTCAGATGCCTCCTGAGCGTCACCCCTCACAGCCTCAGCTCCTAATGAGAAATGGACTCAATCTCAGTAGTAGCTCAAAAAAATCCCAGGGAGGAAGTCGATGAGTTTGGATTGGGTAGAGGCCTTGCCCCTGGATCAGTCCATGATGAACAGAGGATAGAGTAAAATGGCTCTTTCCACGGGAACCCTGTGAGTAGGAAGGGGGAAGAAGCAGGTTACTAGAAGAAAGGGGCCTCTCTCCAGAATTTGAGAGTAAGGCTAGAGAGACAAATCAGGATGACTCTATTTCATTTCCTCTCTCACAAAGAGGACTGTGGGACTTTTTTTCCAAGTCCCACTAGAGAAGCTTTGTGAGTGTGACTCTCATCACTTCTGGCTCTCAAGGGGCACACACAGCTGGATGTGTTTCCTTCCATCATCCCTGGCTCCCCGCTGGCCAGTCCTGACCCAGAGACTGTTCTCACCTGTCACCCCAGACCGGACGCTGGCCCTGGTGCCCCACACCTGCCATCTTGTCCTGCATTCTCTCTCTTTTTTTTTGGCCGGGGGAGGGGATGGAGTTTTGCTCTTGTTGCCCAGGCTGGAGTGCAATGGCGGGATCTCGGCTCACTGCAACCTCTGCCTCCGGGGTTCAAGCGATTCTCCTGCCTCAGCCTCCAGAGTAGCTGGGACTACAGGCACGAACCACGATGGCCGGCTAATTTTCATATTTTTAGTAGAGTCGGGGTTTCACCATGTTGGCCAGGCTGGTCTCAAACTCCTGACTTCAGGTGATCTGTCCGCCTCGGCCTCCCAAAGTGCTGGGATTACAGGCGTGAGCCACCACGCCTGGCCTCGTCCTGCATCCTCTTGTCTTTGTCAGCTTTACTTAGTGGTTGAAATAGAGCCCAAAGATAAGATCCCGGGATTTGGAATCAGGTGTCTCTGGGCTTGAATTAAAAGTGCCACCATTTACGACCTGTCTGACATCCCATTTCTTCACTGGTAAAATGGAAAAGAGTATCTAACCAAAGGGTTGTAATGAGGGTTAAAAGAGATGGGGGGGCTCACACCTGTGATCCCAGCACTTTGGGAGGTTGAGGCAGGCGGATCATCCAAGGTCAGGAATTCAAGACCAGCCTGGCCAACATGGTGAAACTCTGTCTCTACTAAAAATACAAAAAATTAGCCAGGTGTGGTGGGGGCTCCTGTAATCCCAGCTACTCAGGAGGCTGAGGCAGGAGAATCGCTTAAACCCAGAAGGCAGAGATTGCAATGAGCCAAGATGGCACCATTGCACTCCAGCCTGGGGCAACAAGAGCAAAACTCTTACACAAAAAAAAAAAAAAAAAACATCCTCTTAGAGTCTCTGTGGCTCCTCTGTCAAACAGCAAGATTCCTGTATCTGAGCAGGAGCTATTTGTAGCGGGTGGGGGAAGGGCAGTGAGGATTGTCTTCCTGTGGCAGGCTGAAGGAGAAAACCTCAGTCTCCCCTCCCCAGCTATGCTCACATACATCCCTTCTGGCCAACTCTGAGGAGCCCTCTGTTTTCTGGAAAAATGTCTCTGTGGCTTCAGGGAAAAGGACAGATTCACTGGATTGCATCCTGAGAGCAGAGGGGTAGGGGGAGGAAAACCCTGCAAGGGACCCTAGGCATATCTGTCCTGGGGAAACTCTGGCTCCTAAATGCTTCAGGCCACAGGGAAAACCTGAACACCGGGTCCCTCGGGGCCACGGTCTGCATCTGTGCCCAAATCAGCCCTATGTATCTGCACAGGCTGTCCTTCCCAAGGAGCTGGCCGTGACTGGTACGGGATATTGGCAAACACAGCTCAGCTTTACTCCCCTTGTTTGGGTCGGCACCCACCTGCAGGCTGGTGGGTGTAGCCCCGATAAGGAGGGGCAGGGGAGCAATAGAAAACAAGCATGTACCCAAGATACAGGTACATGCATGCAAGCACACTCAGACACACACTAGCCAGCCCTGTGTGTAGAGGGAAACAGATGGCTGGGATCAGAAGCCCTACCTGAGGCCTCCCAGATGTCTAATAATTGTAATCGAGCCTGCATTTACAAAGCACTTACCAAGGGCCAGACACTGGGCTAACCTCTTCCAGTTCATTATTCATTAAATCCTTTCCACAATCCCTTGAAGTGGGCAATAGTATCCCTGTGTAAAACAGGGATACTATTGGAAGAGACTGGAAGCCCAAAAGAGTTAAGTGACTTGCTAAAGATCACACCATCTGATCTCAAAGCCCTGTCATCCTGCTGCCCACATGGATGCTACAACAGACCCAGTTTTCCTAAGGAGAGATTCACAGGGGACAGAATAGTCTTCATGCAAATGCACTGGTTCTTGCAGGGAGGTCTGGAGAGGCCCACTCTTAGAATCTCCTGGGGAAGTTCCTGAAAGTGCAACTTCCTGGGTTCCACTCCCGCTTCAGACACCCTTTCCTCTCCATACTAATTCAATGGGGTTGAGGGTCTAAGAATATGCATTTTAACAAGCTGCCTATTTCCCATGAAAATAGCTTCCCTCTCCATTATTAAAAAATATACCGTCTGGTCATGGTGGCTCACACCTGTAATCCCAGCACTTTGGAAGGCCAAGGTGGGTGGATCACCTGAGCCCAGGAGGTCGAGACCAGCCTGGCCAACACGGCAAAACCCCATCTCTATTAAAAATACAAAAATTAGCTGGGCATGATGGCTCACACCTGTAGTCCTAGCTACTTGGGAGGCTGAGGCAGAAGAATTGCTAGAACCTAGGAAGCAGAGGTTACAGTGAGCTGAGATGGTGCCACTGCACTCCAGCCTGGGTGACAGAGCGCGACTTCATCTATATATGTTTTTGGGCACAGATGCAGTAGATAGATAGACAAATAGATAGATAGAGATATATACTGTTCATTGTAAGATCTTTGACTCCAAATTGCTACCTGTGGGGCTCACATGCAAATCTACATTTTTCATATGTTTCTCGTGGAGAACTAGGTTCACTAAAGTTTGAAATGTCTGCTCAGGATTTTGAACACATGGTCCGGCACGGAATGCAGTTGCTGGGCTTCCTCAGGTCAGTCCCAGGGATCTACACAGAGAACTCAGGGAACTCCACAGTCTGGAGTCTGGGAGGAGGGTGCATTACCTCTAGCTTTCACCTGACTCTCTAAAAGGGGTGGAGGAGGCAGCAAGCACTGCTTGGAGAAGCAATTCCACCAGGCCTTCTCCTCCCACAAGAGAATGCCCAGGACCCTCTCTCTTGGAACCCTGGGGCCTCCTTGGTTCCCTACTCCCTAAGCTCCTCCTACACCATTCTGCCAGACTTAACAAAGCTCCTCTTTGGAGAATGTCCTCCCCTGGGTAATTGGACCCTCAGGCCACTGACATTTAAAGAAATGTTCCTGACCTTTTCGGCAGTTCCATAAAAATCGCAAAATAGGTCTCTAAATATTACTGCAGACTCCTACTTGCCCAGACCCTGGCAGAGACTCATTTTCCCAGCTAACTCAGGAATAAGAGAAAAATAGCAATATTGCTAGCAAAAAGGGGGCTATTCTCAAACATCTTTTGGTATTCATTCCATTATAGACGGCTGATATCTGCATCAGGACTCTGTCCTCCACCATCACCACCATTACACATTTTGCCATCATTACCTTAATTACTTGATTATATAAAATGTTCAGGATTTGTGTTCTTAAATCTTCACAGTGCAAAAGGTCTGCTTGTGTTTTAGCTCTTTGATCTAGCTACATGAGAACGTTTTTCCTTTTCCTCCTTTCCTCCATCTGTGTGGGACTAGATAGAACAACGGATATAGGAGGACCGAAAGCTCTGGAGAGAGACACAAGAGAAGACAGAACTCTAGGAAGAGGGGGCAGTGAATGTGTAAAGAGACATTCTGAGAAATTTGAAAATAGATTAGACATTAGATCAGGACTATCGCTTGCATTAACAGAGCTTGGGGTAAGAGCAGAAATTTACATTTTCCTCGCACATATTTTCCAAAACAGTTTTATCAGTTAAAACAGGAGTTGGGCAAACACCAGGCCCAATGCAGCCTTTGGCTTTTTGTACAATCTTTGAGCTAAAAGTGGTTTTTACTTATTTATTTATTTTTTTTGAGGTGGAGTCTCATTCTGTGGCCCAGGCTGGAGTACAGTGGCGTGATCTTGGCTAACTACAACCTCCACCTCCTGCCTCAGCCTCCTGAGTAGCTGTGATTGCAGACATGCACCACCACACCCGGCTCATTTTTGTATTTTTAGTAGGGACAGGGTTTTACCATGTTGATGAGGCTAGTCTTGAACTCCTGACCTCGTGATCACCCCGCCTCAACCTCTCAAAGTGCTAGGATTACAGGCGTGAGCCAACACGCCCTTACGGTTTTTACATTTTTAATAACAACTTTATTGAAATGTAATTCATATACTGTAACATTCACTTTTTTCTTTTTTTTTTTCTGAGACGGAGTCTGACTCTATTGCCCAGGCTGGAGTGCAGTGGCGTGATCTCAGGTCACTGCAACCTCTGCCTCTCAGGTTCAAGTGATTCTCGTGCCTCAGCCTCCTGTGTAGCTGAAATTACAGGCATGCACTACCACGCCCAACTAATTTTTGTATTTTTAGTAGAGATGGGGTTTCACCATGTTGACCAGGCTGGTCTTGAACTCCTGACCTCAGGTTATCCACCTGCCTCGGCCTCCCAAAGTGCAAGGATTATAGGCGTGAGCCATCGCACCTGCCCCACTCTTTTAAAGTATACAATTCAGTGGTTTTCAGAATATTCACAGAATTGTGCAACCATCACCATGATCTAATCTTGGAACACTTTTCATCACCCCAAAAAGAAACATGACCCACTAGCAATTACTTCCCATTCTCCTAGCCCCCAGTCCCTGGAAACCACAAATCTACTTTCTGTCTCTATGAATTTGCTTTTTCTGGACATTTCATATAAATAGAATCACATAATATCTAATTTTTTTACTTAGTTTAATGTTTTCAAAGTTTATCCATATTGTAGTATATACTGTATATAAGAAATATTCCATTGTATGGATATATGTGTAATACTTTCTGATAACACTCTGACATCAAGTACCTGCTGTTTTTCCACACCAACAACCAATTCTCCAACACGACTGGGTGTTCTACCATTCAATTCAGTTCTGACACTATCCAGAGTTAGTACAGACCCCACAGGTTAAGGGCTCAGTCCCAAAAGACTGCTCCCACTTCAGGTGCCAGCCATAAATGGGGTACCCAGGCTACTAACACTTCTGTCCATCTGACTCCAAATTCATGACCCCACCCCTACCCCTGACCCTCCGGTTCAGTAATTCTCTAGACTAACTCACAGAACTCGAGAAAATGCTTTACTTATGATTATTGGCATATTGTAAAGGATACCAATGAATAGCCAAATGGAAGAGATGCGTAGGGCAAGGCATGTGGGGTGGGGTGCAGAGCTTCCCTGCCCTCTCTGGATGCACCACTCTCCAGAAGCTCATTGTTTAAGAGTTTTTATGACTCAATCTCCAGCTCCCCTGCTCTCCCTGGAGATGGGGAAAGGGGATAAGAGAGGGCACTGAAAGTTCCTATCCTCTAATTACATATTGGGTCTTTCTGGTTACCAGCCACCATCCTGACACTATCAAGGGGCTCCACCGTAAGTTGCCTCATTAACAAAACTATGTATGCCAGAGCCAGGCGTGGTGGCTCACACCTGTAATCCAGCATTTTGGGAGGCCGAGGTGGGTGGATCACCTGAGGTTAGGAATTCTAGACCAGCCTGGACAACATGGCAAAAACTGTCTCTAATAAAAACACAAAAATTAGCCTGGCGTGGTGGCACATGCCTGTAATCCCAGCTACTCAGGAGGCTGAGGCACGAGAATCACTTGAACTCAGGAGGTGGAGGTTGTAATGAGCCGAGATCAGCCATCGCACTCCAGCCTGGATGACAGAGCGAGACTCTGTCTCAAAAATAAATGAATGAATAAATGAATGCCAAGCCCTGTATTGTGCACCTGTAGTCCCAGCTACTTGGGAGGCCTCGTGAGGCAGGAAGATCACTTGAGCCCAGTTTGAAACCAGCCCCAGCCAAAATAGCAAAACCCTATCTCAACGCCCCTGCCCAAAACAAACAAACATAAAAACTCAAGTATAGTTAAAGGGGCTTGAAATGAATTACTAGATACTCCTATCACTCAGGAAACTCCCAGAATTTCAGGAGCTCTGTGCCAGGAACTGCAGACAAAGACCAAATGCATTTTTCATTACACCGCAATACACCACGTTTTGTTTCTCCACTCATCAGTTGGTGGACATTTGGGTTGTTTCCACTTTAGGGTTATTATGAATAATGCCGCTATGAATATATATGTACAAATTTTTGTGTGAACACATATTCTTAATTATTTTGGGTGTATACCTAGGCATGGAATTGCTGGGTCATGGGTTTCACCTTGTGATGAACCGCCAAGTTGTTTACCAAAGAGGCTGTACCTTCTTTTTTTTTTTTTTTTTTTGAGACGGAGTCTTGCTTTGTTGCCAGGTGCTAGGCTGGAGTGCAGTGGTGCAATCTCCACCTCCTAGGTTCAGGCAATTCTCCTGCCTCAGCCTCCCGAGTAGCTGGGACTACAGGTGTGCGCCACCACACCCAGCTATATTGCCAACAGCTATGTGTGATGCTTTCAATTTCTTCACATCCTTGCCAACACTTGTTACTGTCTGTCTTTCTTACTTTAACCATCCTACTGGCTATAAAGTGGCATCTCATTGTGGTTGGTATACACTTACATTTTTAAAGGATTGTAAAAACAAACACAAAGAAGAATACAGCACAGAGACTGTATGCCATACATGGTCTGCAAAACCTCAAATATTTAGTACATGGATCCTTACAGAAAAAGTTTGAAATATTCTTAACTACCCATGAATTAAAAGGCCAAATACAAATCATAAGGAATGATTATCAAAAGTTAAAATCCAAGTTATTTGACTACAGCTAAAATTTTTACTTTAAAAATATTTAATTGCATCTGAAGTATTTTTATGAAAAATAGTCAGTGTTAGCATTTATTGTCTATCTAATTGCTAATGTAAAGAATCAGCATTATACTTCAGGGACAGGACATCTAGATCTAGCAGATACAAATTTAAGAGTAGTATGAATTGTTTACTTTTGCAAAAGAGTCCTCAGTTATCATATATAACTATTGCAAATTCTTTGCTGATTCACTAGTGCATCCAGAACTCTGAACTAGAATATGAAGAGAAGCAAGGAAATGGTCTCTTGGCACTATGGAGGCAGACATTTATCATGCAAGAGTGTACTGCATTCACATCACACTCTCTAAGAGAAATGATTTGACAAGTTAATTAACCTGTCTTTCTCTGCTTAAGTGCTTCTACTGCTAAAATCCACAAGCTCCCAGAAGTGGACCCATCTCTAACCTCAAAAATTGCCCAGCTCTGATGCCTACTCAGTATTTGGAGGCAGGCACTTCTTACTTAGAGGCTGGTGGGGGATGGGGGCGGAATAAGAGCATTTCCCAGAGGCCTGAATGGTGTGAGTCACAAGAGCAGATGTTAGGCTGTGGGTCATTTGTGCCAGGGCTGTATGCTCAATCCAGGATGATAGAAGGATGCCCACATATTCTTTAATACTTATGTATTTAGTTATTTGATAGTGTTAGAAATATGTAAGAACCTTGGCCAGGTGTGATGGTGCACCCTTGTAGTCCCAGCTACTCAGGAGGCTATGACTAGCCTGGGCAACATAGCAAGACCCTGTCTCTAACATATATATATATATATGTATATGAACCTCTAAAGAATGGCGTCTGGCCCAGGTCTAAGAGTAACACTGTATTATTGTGTTGGGAAGATATTGAGGGGTTACTCTTAATTTTGTTAGATGTGATAATAGTGTTACAGTAACTTTAAAAAGTCACCTGCTAATGCTGAAGTATTTATGAATGAAATAAAATGAAATCTGGGATTTGCTTTACAATACTGCCGACAAAAAAGGAAAAACATCGGGAAGATTTATGAAATAAGATTGGCAAGTATTAATATGAATAACTCATGAAACTGAGAGATGATCTATCACTCAGTTCATTTTACCATTCTCTCGACTTTTTGTATGTTTAAAATGTTTCATATTACAAAGTTAAAAGTAATGAAATGTAAAAAGAGGATTGTGGGGGAAGGGGAGGCACAGTAAGAGAAGGAGGGAGATAATCCTGCTTCCTGGGATGGCAGCCACGTTCTTTTCTCTGACAGTCAAGGAAGAAGGCAGGACGCCCAGGAAGCAGGCTGCAGCCCACATATAAGAACTTTTACTAGCAACCAGATCCATGAAAATACAGTGACAGCATTTGGGCTAGAAGTAAAGGACTAATGAAACCTCCTCCAGCTGACAGTATGGCTATTTTGATATGGACTGTTCCAACCCTTCATTCTACAAGGAAGCATTCCTGGAAGAATGGAAGGGTTCTTGAGACAGAGGGCTGACCTCCATGGTAGCTCTTTTCCGTAGCATTTTTAAAGATAGGAGATAGTTCAGGCACCAAAAAAGGGTATATGTGACCAGCCCGGCCAACATGGTGAAACCTCATCTCTACTAAAAATACAATAATTAGCTGGGCATGGTGGTGCATGCCTGTAATCCCAGCTACTGGGGAGGCTGAGACAGGAGAATCGCTGGAACCTAGGAGGTGGAGGTTTCAGTGAGCTGAGATCGCACCACAGCACTCCAGCTTGGGCAACAGAGCGAGACCCCGTCTCAGAAACAAAAAAAGTATATGTATGTACCTATCACTCACCTTGTCAAATCTTAGCATTTTGCTATCTTTGCTTCCAACCTTTAAAAACAATTTTTTTGATTTTTAATTTTTGTGGGTACATAGTAGGTGTATATATTTATGGGGTGCATGAAATGTTTTGATACAGGCATGCAATGTGTAATAATTGCATCATGTAGAATGGGATAGCTATTACCTCAAGCATTTATCCTTTGTGTCACAAACTATCCAATTATACTCTTTTAGTTATTTTTAAGTGTACTATTAAAGCGTTACTCACTACAGTTACTCTATTGTGCTATGAATTACTAGATCTTACTCATTTTTTCTATTTTTTGGTACCCATTAATCATCCCCACTTCCCCCTCAACCCTCCCACTACCCTTCCCAGCCTCTGGCCACCATCCTTCTATTCTCTATCTCCATGAGTTCAATTGTTTTGATTTTTAGATCCCACAAATAAGTGAGAACATGCGATGTGTCTCTCTCTGCCTGGCTTATTTCACTTAACATAATGACCTCCAGTTCCACCCATGTTGTTGCAAGTAACAGAATCTCTTTCTTTTTCATGGCTGAATAGTACTCTATTGTGTGTAAGTACCACATTTTCTTTATCTATGCAGCTTCTGATCCTTTTATTTATAAATTGAAATAAAACATTACAGACACAGTTGAAGCCCTTTTAAACACCAGTCTGCAGTTCTCTTTGCTCTCAGAGATGACCACTAGCTTGCATTTGCTGTTCATCACTCCTATCCAAACTACATATGTAGGTATTCATGAATAATATATGGCATTGTGTTGCATATTTTTAAGCTTTATATAAATTGTATCACACTTAAGTGCTCCGTAATTTTATTTTTTCACTCGCATTTCTTCAATATTTATCTGTGTTGATCCTAATTATATCATAATGTATTTATTCATTAATTCTCTTATTGATGGATATTTAGGTTGATTCCAGTATTTTTCTATTGTAAACTATGCTGAAATAAAAATTTTGTAAATGTTTTCTCAA